>PVJX010036953.1:0-17261 GCA_004027295.1 Dolichotis patagonum | reverse complement strand
ATCTTCAGCCTTTCTTCATTGGGAGTTTTTCATTATTACTTCAATCTTGTTTCATGTTATGAATCTGTTTAAAATTTTGTCTTCTTTCTTCAATATTCATGTATTATATGTTTCTCAGAACTTACACATTTCTTATAGATTTTCCAATTTATTGGAATATGTCTTCAAAGTAATTTAAAGTAATTCTATGAATTTCAGTAATATCTGTTGAGATTTTACCTTTTTCAGTTCTTAATTTGTTAGTTTGGTACTTCTCATTCATTTTAACTTTTCACTAAAGCTTTATTAATAAGATTTATGTTCCAAAGGACATACTTTTTGATCGATTGATCCTTTGTATTCTTATTTAAATCTCTATTCTATTCAGTTTCTGTTCTGAGCTTTACCATTTAATTTCTTCTACAGTGCTTGCATTAGCGTTGTTCCATTTCATTAGGACATTGAGATGTACCTTTCATTCATTTATTTAGGTTACAATTTTTGTGATGTAGACACTCACAGCTACAAATTTCTTTCTTATGACTGCTTTTATTGTGTCTCAGAGATTTTGATATGTTCTTCTGTCATTCGCATTTTATTCTAGGGATTTAATTTATTGTTTGGTACGTTCAGTGACCCATTGATGATTTGTCGATATATTATTCAATCTCTGTGTTTGTTCACTGTCTGTAGTTTCTTTCTTATTGATTTCTATTTTAATTTCATTGTAATAAGATGGGGTGTGATCATATAAAACGGGTTGAGACTGTTTTGTGTATTTATTTAAACATCTTCCTTGGCTTAAAATGTGCTCTATTTCAGAGAAAGTTACACATGCTACTGAAAACAACATGTAAATTTTTGCTGTATTAAAACTCTATAAACATCTATTAATTCCATCTGGTCTATACTGTAGTTTATCAGTAATGTCTCTTAGTTGATATTTTCTGGTTGATTTGTTTATGAAAGTGAATATTGAAGTTACCCACTGGGATTATTTTGTGTTCCATTTAACCCTTCATATAGTACTTCTTTCATAAAATCAGACACACCAAATGCTTGGTGCATATATATTTACAATAATTATATCTACTTGGTGATTTTTTCCCACAACAAAGATATTGCAGCCCACTTTTTTTTAATTGGTGTAAAACCATAGTTTCTTTTCCTTTCTTTTTTTAAAATTTTATTTAAAGAGAAAAAAACCCTACCAAACAAAACAGAAAAATGGTAGCAACTATACAGATTTCCAAAGGGAAAAAATAAAAGAACAACAAAACAAAAACACTAAGAAATCAATACTTAATAAGTTACACACTGTCATCGTTGGAAATAGTTGTTCAAGTTACAAAATTGAAGCACACCAAGTAGACATTCAAACAGTGAGACTGTTAAAAGTTTTGCTCAACAATCTCACAAAAACAATAACATGGTCATCTATCTTACACACTTAAAGATACATGCAGTTATGCCCATTAGAGCATTTTCTTTTCATCTTTTTTTTTTTACAGTAGCAATTGCACAATTTGGGTTTTTTTACTCCTACAGTTCTTATTAATTTTTACACTAGAGACACAATGTGATATTTATAAATATGATTCTTATTTATTTCACTAATAAGGATAGTCTCAAGTTGTCTCTATTTCTTTCTGAAGGCCTCGAGGTCATCCTTTTTTATAGCTGAATAATATTCCATTGTGTAAAAATGCCACATCTTTTTCATCCACTCTATAGTTGATGGGAATCTTGGTTGTTTCCAAGATTTAGCTATTACAAATCATGCTGCTATAAACATAGGTGCACATATATCACTGTGATATGAACTTTTCTGTTTTTCTGGGAAAATACCCAGGAGGGTAATAGCTGGGTTGAATGGAGCTACCAATCCAAGTCTTCTGAGACTTCTCCATATTGATTTTCATAGTGGTTGCACCAGTCTTTATTCCCACCAACAGTGGAGCAGTGTTCCTTTTTCCCCACAGCCTCACCAACATTTGTTATCAGTTGATTTCTTGATGGCAGCTATTCTTTCAAGTGTGAGATGATATCTCAATGTTGTTTTAATTTTCCTTTCTCGAAGGACCAGTGATGGTGAACATTTCTTCTTATATTTATTTGCCATTTGTATATATTCATATGAGAACTATGTGTTCATCTCAGATGCCCATTTTTGGAGAGGGTCTTTGAATTTTGTGGGTTGATGCTTTTCAATTCTTTATATGTTCTTGATATAAGTTGCTTGTCTGGGGGGTTGTTATTTCCCATTTATTTCCCATTCTGTGGGTTTTCTTTTCACTCTGTTGATGATTTCTTTTGAAGTGCAGAAACTTTTCAATAATAAGAGATTCCAGTTTTTGATTCTCTAAAGAGTTTCTCATGTAATGTGCATTTTGTTAATAATTTCTCTGCCTACCCCAATATCTCCAAGAATTCTACTCACCTTATCTTCCAGTAGATTTAGTGTTTCTGTTTTAATGTTTAGGTCTTTGATCCACTTAGACTTTAGTTTTGTGCATAGTGATAGGCATGGTTCTAGTTTCAGTGTTTTGCATGTGGAGAGCCAATTTTTCCAACACCATTTATTAAAGAGGCTATCCTTCTTCCAGTGAACATGTTTATCCCCTTTGTCAAATATCAGGTGGCTGAGTCTCTTTGTACTTATACTTTCATCTTCTCATCTGTTCTCTTGACCCTCAGGTCTATTTCTTTGCCAGTACCATGCTGATTTTATCACTGAGGCTTTGTAGTACAGTTTCAAGTCAGGAATTGAGATACCTCCTGCCTTGCCTTTATTTCCCAGGAGTGTCTTTGCTATTCTAGGTTTCTTCTGGTTCCAAATGAATTTTAGGAGTGTTTTCTCTAGATCTGTGAGGTATGTTAATGGTATTTAATTGGGATTGCATTAAATCTGTATAATAGTTTTGGGAGTATAGCCATTTTCACAGTGTTGGTTCTTGCGAGCCAAGAGCAAGGAATATTCTCCCATTTTCTAATATCCTTTTCAATCTCCTTTTTTAGCCTAACATAATTTCCAGCATGTAATCTTTTACATTCATAGTTAGGTTGATTCCTAAGTATTTCATTTTTTTAGATGTTATTGTGAAGGGTGATATTTCCATACTTTCTCTCTCGGTGAATTTCTTGTTTATCTACAGGAATGCTATTGATTTTTGAGTGTTGACTTTGTATCCAGCTACATTGCTGAATTTGTTTATCACCTCCAATAGTCTTTTAATGGAGTTTTTTGGTTGTTCTATATAGAGTATCATGGCATCTTTAAATAGTGATAATTTAACTTCTTCCTTTCCTATCTTTATTCCTTTTATTTTTTTCTTGTCTGATCATTGCAGCCCTCTTTATCTCTTATTAATTTTAGCTTGAAGTCTAGTTTGTGAATATTAATAAAGCTATTCTGGGATGAAGCATACTTGGTCATTGTGTAAAATCCTGGTGATCATTTGTTTGACTACCTGTTGAGGATTTTCTAAATCTATGTTCATTAGAGAGATTGGCACATATTTCTTGTTGCTGTTGTTTTTTGTGTGGATCCATGTCTAATTTCTGAATCAGAATAAAGATAGCTTCCCAGAATGACTTTGAGAATATGTTTTTCATTTCAATTTCTCCATGTATTGGTGCATACACTTCTGGATTTCACTATTGTCTTCCAATGTCATGTTTTTTCATTTCTAATTGCATTGACTGGTGTCCCTTTTTTGTATTGGGGATCATTGATTTGTGTCTCTTCTTGCCTTTTTTGGCAAGACTGTCCAATTGAAGACAATTGGTAATGAAAAATGTTTTATATTTTGGTCACTGTAAAAGAAAGAAGGTTATCACAACCAGTTCAAAAATCTGCATGTCAATATGTTTAGTGATAGAGAAGAAATGTATAGATTCCTGGATTGTGTGTACTACCAAAAGGAAAACAAGAAAATATGAAAACACAGAAATATCCAAAAAGAAACTCAGGAAATGTAAGCAGTAATAAAGAAACAAACAACCACATCAAATAGGAAAACCCCAAATCCCAACGGATTCACTGTTTAATTCTAAAAGAACTGTAGGGAATATCTAATGCCAGCACTCCTCAAACTCTAAAAAAATTGAGAGGAAGTAAGTATTCCCAGAGCCATTCCTGGCAGCTAGAACTATGCTAGTTCCAAAATCATAGAAGAATTCAACTAAATAAGAGATCTATTTGTCAACCTCTTTAATTCAGATGCAAAATTCATCAAAAAGATCCTGGCACAGAAAATGCCACAAATCATCAAAAAGATCCAAAGTTGGCTTTATCTCATGGATGCAAGGAAGGTTCAGCACATGCAGATCAATCAATGCAATATATCACAGAAAGATAAGCAAGGATGAAAATCAAACGATTATCTCAATAGCCTCAGAAAAGTCCTTTGACAAAATCATACATCTTTTCATGATAAAAATTGAAACCAAAATAGAAGAACCTTATATCAATCTGGTAAAATCAAGTTTTGAAAAACCTCCTGCATATATCATATTAAATGTTGGAAAACTGAAAGATTCCCCTCTAATATGAGGAAAAAGACAAGAATATCCACTCTCACTCTATTTCTACATTGAAAGATTTATCTCTTGTTTCTAGATGCCTTCCCAAAGTCTCTTGGGCTCATCGGTGGGACTTGACACAGGTGAGTAGCTCTATAAAATGTGATACTTGATTTCAGTATGTTTGATCTCTGGTTACTTCCCTAGTGGAAATACAATAGGTATGGTTGTGGCTTATGGATTTGCTGAAAGAGAAAGCCCTAAACTTGGTTTAGGTGGCAGAAGTCAATAAGTTTGTAGTCTGAATGGTATATAGAGAAAATAAGAATTTAAGCTTGCTGCTGCTGCCTTCCCTCTTCTGTGCCATGGACTATTAAAATAAACATTTACTACTACAACTTACATGTGTCCCATATTTTGTCCTAACAATGAGAAAATAATTAAGACAGTACATCAAATGTTAGACTAACAAAGCAAGAGAAAAAGGGATATGTATGGGAAATTATCATTCATTTCAAATGACAAAATCATTTGCATAGAGTATCCTTCAAAAATTGTACTGTAAGACTTGTAATTAGTAACAAATGTAAGTAACATAATAGGAAGAAAATTAACACATAAAAATCAAGAGCATTTCTCTACTCCAGTAATAAACTCACATAGAATGAAATTAGAGAGACCATATTACTCACAATATCATCAAGAAAAATTAAATTTATATGAATTCATCCAACCAAGGAAGTGAAAAACCTCTATAATGATAGGTACAGTAGTTTAAAAAAGATGCTCAGGGAGGACATCAGTAACTGGGACGACATCCCCTGTTCCTGGATAGGCAGAATTGATTTTCTTTAAAATCACTCTACTTTATTAAATATAAAGTTAACTCAGTCACAGTTAAAATATCAACAGCAATTTTCACAGAACCACCAAGGACAACCCTAATATTCATAGGAGACAGAAAAGTCTTAGAATAGTGAAAGCAATCCTGAGTAACAAGTGACAGATTCTGCCAGTGTGGGGCTTAGCTATCTGCCATGTGACATCTGCCCACCGTTGTACTGGACACATAGAAGCAACTTATCTCTCTGAGAGTAACTTCTATATTCTCTTTCTCATTACACAGATAAACCTACTGCTCCCTTTTAGCACTTGCACCAAGCCCTCTCCAATCCCAAGTCTCCAAAATAACCCAAGCCTCCACCCCTGGTCCCCAGTAAGTATTTCTGTATTTTGTTTCACAGAGGCAGGTGTTCCTTCAAATCAGCTGTTAATATGTCATTTTGCATGCCTCCTAAACTCCTCCCCCAAGCCAGGTCTGATAAACTAATCTTCACTTTGTTATTACTGAAAACACTTATATTTCTTACACAACTCTTCTGTGCCTGCATTAAAGGTCTTTCTAATCTTTGTCTTCTCTCTCATTTTTCTGCACTGCCTCAGATTGAGTACCAAAAATACTCAATCAACAAGGACAAAGGAAGAAGCATTACATTTCAAGGTTTGATGTTATATTTGATGTTAGATTTGATGTTAGATTGAATAGCCACAGTGATTTTTTAAAAATCAGCATAATATAGGCACAGTGATTAAAAAATAAACAGGCACATGGATCAGTGGGACAGACTAGAAGATGCAGAAACAGCACCAGGCATATTCAGCTCTGATCCAGGGTGCAAAATTATACTTTGCAAGATAAACAGCATCATTAAAAATGGGGCTGGGAAAATTGAATATCAAAAAGCAAAAGGTTGAATGCAACCTACCACATCTTACCATGTATTAAGTTAAAAATCAAAATGGGTAAAAACTCTTAAACAGTTTCTGCATGTCAAAAGAGGTTTCCAGCAGAGTGAAAAGAAAACCCTCAAATTGGGAAAAAAATCTTCATGGATAGTTCTTCAGACAAAGGACTTCTGTCTAGAACTTATAAAGAATTAAAAAAAATCAGACCCTCAAAATTCAAAGACCCAGTCCAAAAATGGCCATCTGAAATGAATACACAGTTCTCAGATGAAGAAATATGAATGGCAAATAAATACATGAAGAAATGTTCATCATCATTAGTCATGAGAGAAATGCAAATTAAAACCACACTGAGATTTCATCTCACTCCAGAAAAAATGGCCAAGATAGAAAACACTACCAACAACAAGTGTTGGAGAGGCTGTGGGAAAAAAGGAACTCTTCTACACTCTTGGTGCATGTGTAGACTGGTGCAATCACTGTCGAGGTCAGTCTGGGGATTCCTCAAAAAGCTGGGTTTGGAGGTCCCATGTGAACGAGCTGTTTTGCTTCTAGGCATATTCCCAGAAGAACTGAAAACATCATACCACAGTGATATATGTGCACCCATGTTTATAGCAGCACAATTTGTAATAGCCAGATCTTGGAAACAACCTAAGTGGCCATCAACTGAGGAATGGATAAAAAAGTTGTGGCATTTTTATACAATCGAGTACTACACAGCTATAAAGAATGATCACATCGAGATATTTATAAATAAATGGACACGACTTGAGACCATTCTCTTAAGTGAAATAAACCAAACTCACAAGGGTAAATACCATATAGTCTCCCTAATATGAGATTTGATAAGAATATATAAGACTTTATGGTAAGCATGAGGCCCCATCTCATAGCTTTGAAGTCCTTCAATGTTTTCAATCATCAGTTGGAATGGTTTTATTCTGTTTTGTTTGACTATATCATGCGTGATGATATGAACAGATTTTTTGAAGAAAACAAAACATTATGAGAGCTATTGCTGATTTAATATCATGCTTCTTAGAAGTCCTACCATGCTTCTTTTGTTCTACTACCATTGGTTCTATCTATCACATTGTGTCTTATTTGAATTTGAATATGTGTCATAGTTTAAACAAAATTTTTTTTATCAAACATGAGATATTATAGTACCCCTTGATCATTTTCTGTTACTCGGTTCAGAAAGTCCTGTAATTCTTTCATTCTATGCATGGCTTTATACTATTATATTATGTTTGATATTATTGTATTTGAAACTATGCTCATCTATAGCAGAGTAAGGGATATGGTGTTAGCTACGGTTGATGTCCAGTTGTCTTAATGTAAAGTACTGTGTTGCCTATGTTGTCCTGTTCTGATCTGCTCTGTACTGCCCTCTTTTGTTTTATTCTCTTTCAAATAAAAATTTAGACAGAATGTAATGTCACCTTATCACCAGGAATTGTAAATGTCAGTAAAAATTAAGAAATTGCATGCATCTTGAGATAATGCTAAAAAAATACATCACAAGCAGAAGTTTAAATATGGTGTATTTGTCTTAGAAAGGAATCCAAAGATATAACTGTTGAGTGAAGTCAGAGATAATAAGAAGTAGAGGAATAGATCTTTTTCAAGTGGAAGGAATATCACGAAATGAAGGAAGGGTTAGGGAAGTGTAACAAAAGAGAATAAAAATTATTATTATATTATGTTTAAGTACCAACTCTGAAAAAGGTATGTAATCATTATGTAGTGCAAATATATACCAATAAGAATAAAAAACTGGAACAGAAACAAAACCTTAAAATAATAGAGAAACAGCAACTTTCCACCAAACAGAACATTAGGTAATTTATGAGTATCAAACCTGCACTATGAAAAATACTCAGTTATATCCTATATAGAGTAAGTGAGGCCCAGAATACCAGTGATCTTATAGGAATGAATACATGAAGCCAGAGTGAGGAATTGATTAAAAGGGAAGAATAAAGAAATCAATGACAGAAAAGTAATGCAATGACAGGAATCAATCAATATCCTTCAGTATTTACTAACTCCCCAAACCAGTGTCACATATTGGCAGATTAAATTAAAAAAAACCCAACACTATTTTGCATATAGGAGACAAACATAATTCATGAAAAACACACTTCCTGAAAACTAAGGGATGGGAAATAGTCCTGCATGCAACAGGACCTTGAAAGCCATCAGGCTTTACAGAATATGTAAGAATGAGTAATGAAAAGCTGACCAATCAAGACAAACTTTTGTTTTATTTTAGTTTTCTGTATGTGAACATTTTTGTTCACAAAGTGCTCAAGACATGCAGAACCAGAAATTTATAAGGCTGAGACACCACTAGGGAGACAAGCTGCAAAGCAGAGCTGTGTCAGCTACCTGCTCACTCCCTCTGCAACTTGTGGTTAGCCAAAACCCTTGCAAAATTGTGGTTAGCAAAAACCCTTGGCTGCAATCAATTCAAATCTTTTTTTGAAGATACACCTACCCAGAGCTGGGTCTGCAACCAAAGAGAGCCCAAAGAATCACCTGGCAGGGGAATGGTCACTTAATCAGAAAATCCCTTTCTCCAATCTTCAGTGATCTTTGAAATATATGACTGAAGATCTAGACACCTGTGGATATATTTCTCGGCTCTAGTGAGTGAACATTAAGGTACACAACTCTATTATATTTTTGTCTTAGAGAACTTTATTAATATATTTAAAGCTACTTTTAAGTACACAAAAAGATATCCTGTCAAAACCTTTCTCCTCCTGCTCTTCCTTCTCTTCATTCTCCTCCCAAGAAAACAGGCCATAGACAATGGTAGATTACAGATTTACACATATCAGAGGATTCATTGTTGAATTTTACAAGAATTATAGGGCAGAATTAATGTCAATACTTTCAAGAATTTTCCATCATTTTTAAGAGAACGAAAACTGTTAAATATTTCTTTTGATACTAATATTGTCAGCAAGCAAGAAATTGGACAAGGACTTACCATAGAAAGAATACTATAGACAAATTTCCTTTGGGAATCAACATGGAAAACTCCTCAATATGATGCTGGCAGACAGAATTTAACACATCACTAAAAAAGAACACAGGTCATGACCCAGTTGATTTTATCCAAGGAATGCAAGGATTGTTCAACATATATAAGTTAGAAAGTGTAATATATCACAGAAACAGATGTAATAGTAAAAACATCATGATCGTATAAGTATATGCAGAAAAAACCATTGACAAACTCCAGCATTTATTCATTGTTAAAAAAAAGCGCTGATGAGAAGAAATATAGAAAAACCTTACCTAAAAATTGTAGAAGTCATCTATGACACTTCCATTGCTTGTATATACTAAATGGGATAATGTTAAAGGATAATTTCTAAAATCAGGAATAAAGCAATGATATCCAATGTCATCATTTCTGTCCAATATATTATTCAAAATTTTGCAATATCAGTTAGGCAAGAGAAATGAAAGCAATTTTAGTATAAAAGGAAAAGTTAAAATATCTTTCCTGGCAAATAATGTGACTTTTGAAATAGAGCATACCAATAAACCAAACCTATAAACTGAAAAAAAAAACTCCACTAAAAGACCCTTAGAACTAATAGCAAATTCAACAAAGTGACAAGATACAAAATAAACACACAAAACAAACAGAATTCTGATACACACACACACACACACACACAATCACCAAGAAAAAATAAAACAGCAGTTCTATTCACAAATATTATATACCTTGGAATTAATGTAACTGAAGATGTGAAGAACCTTTGTAATGAAAACTATACTACCCTGAAAAGAAGATTGAAGAAGACATTAGAAAATGCAAAGGTTTCTCGTATTCTTGCACAGGAAAACAAATAATTTCAAAATGTTAATACTAAAAAATGCTATATAGATTTAACAAATCCTCTGCTACATTACCATGAATTTGTTACAGAACTAAAATGAGTAATTCTATACAAATATACATTCTGTGTAAATACTTCTGTGAACAGGAAGAGACCCTGAAGAGCCAAAGCAGTCTTGGCTAACAAGTGCAAGGCAGGAAGCATCTCAATGCCACACTGAAAGCTATAGTACAAAACTACAGAAGTGATACAGTCTGGTACTGGTACAAAAACACATATTACCAAATGGAATAGAATAGAGGATGCAGACAAACACAAGGGCCAATAGTATGTGCCAGAGAGAAAGAAGATCGCTTAAGCAATATTTCTGGAAAAATTAGTTATCTATAGGCAGAAGGGTGAATTTTGATCCATATCAATCATAATGCACTAAAACAAAATAAAATGAATCAAAATCCCCTATATATAGAAATACCAATGCTGATCTTCTGAAAAACCCTGTTAAACCTCTTGATGACATAGACATAAGCTACAAATTCTTGAACATAGCCCTATTTACACAAGAAATAATATCAACAATCAACAAATAATACTATTTTAAATTTAAAATCTCTGCACAGCAAAGGAAATGACTGACAGAGTGAAAAGACAAGGAGAGAATGGGAAAAACTGTGCCAGACACTCTGCAGGCAGAGGAGTAGTATCGAGAATGTATAGAGAACTAAAAATTCTAGACCACCAAAAGTAAAATCCAATTAAAAATAGGCAATTGACATGAATAGGTACTTCTCAAAAATACAAATTTTAATAAATTCATGAAAATGAAGTTAATCATCTTTGCCATTAAAGATATGCAAGTCAAATCATTACTGAGAGTCTATGTTTATGATGTAAATGGCCATTGTCCATGATTCAAGGAACAACAAATGCTGAGGAGGTTATAGAGGATAAAAGGAGCTTTTACATATTGTTGTTAGGTATTTAAACTAATACAATCAATTTTGATATCATTTTGAAGAATTCCCAAAAAATGAAACAAAGAAGTACCTTTTCACCTGGCTATGCCTTTACACCACATCACCTTGAAAAAGCTAAAGTCAGCATAGTATAGCAATATATGTGTGTATACATATTTATACTAGCACAGTTCAAAAAAGCTAAATCATGGAAGCAGTGTTTACCCATGAAATGATGGATAAAGATAATATGGCATATCTAAACAATGGAATATTACTCAGTCATAAAGAAGGAAAATTTTGAAACATTTTCAGGAATATAGATAAGGTTTGAGATCATAATGCAAAGTAAAATAATTTAGTTTTAAAAATCTAAATATCCCTGGGGATTAGGCTCAGTGGCTTAAGCACCTGCCTGGCAAGAGCAAAGTTATGAGTTTGAACCCTGGTACCACCCCTCCCAAAAAAGCTAAATAACACATGAGGCCTTTGATGTAAAAGGACCAAATATAAACAATTTAGAGATTAAAATAAAACCCCAAGTTGTAAAGTAGAGACATAGACTATGGGAATCAAGGGGCTCTGGGGAACAAAAGGAGAGGGGAGAGTTGTAAAACAGGCGGAGTAAAAATGATCAAGATGGAATATGTGCATGTACCAAACTCCCAAGTTAAATATACTCACTATGTATAAATGAATAAATAATGAAAAAGAAGCACAAGGTATAATTAGATCAGAAGTGTGTAGGATGGAGAAAATGGGAACTTAGTGTCCTTTGTGTTATGTATTTCTTTATGAAGAAAAAAATATTTTGGAACTAGATGAAGATGGTGGTTCAATGTATTACATATGATCAAACTGTACACTTGTAAATGACAAACTTGTGTTAAGTGAATTTTACAATAATTGAAATATAAAAGGGATGCCAAATGGAACTCATGTGGAAAAATGACTTGAAGGCAAAAGTCTCTTGTCTAAAATGAGAAGCAAAAATCAATGGCAACACAAAAGACATATTTCCAAGGTGATTCATTCTCTAAAGAGTCATGTTTATTGAGGTCTCTTGTGACTGATAATTGTGTGTATTCTCCTCGCCAGGTTATGGAGGGCCACATATTAATTTGTTTTGGGTTAAGAAAAATTAACATATATTACAAGACAGTATAAAAGAGCTTCTGAGATCTTGCTTGTTGATCTGCAGAGCAAAACCACATCAAGACAAAATAGGGAGCTACATGTTGTGCTTCTATTACTGTAAGCCCTGTGCAGATCCTGGGAACACCCTGATCTAGGTCTGCCCTACCACAAGCCTGTCACTAGTGGCTCCTATTTCTGTGTGCCCCCGTTGGTCATGAGGGCCCCAGCAGAGAGGTCTGTGTCTACTTATGACAATGATGTCCTCTCAATGTGTCTTGTACAATAATACACAGCTGTGTCCTCTGGGCTCACAGTGCTCAACTGCAGGGAGATCTGGTTCTGTCATGTGTCAGGGGTGATAGTCACTTGGCCTTGAATAGATACTGCATAGTTGTTATACTACTTGGACCTGTATTCTATCCTTCCCAGCCACTCAAGTTTTCTCCCAAGTGGCCACCTGATCCAGTCCCAGGTATCACTGGAGCTCAAGACATTGTCCTCATGGATGGTCTGTGTGGACTGCACAACTGCTATGCTCAGCTCCCACAACTGCACCTGGGACAGGACAGCTGGAGACAAAAGGAAGCCAGAAAGTTAATACTCATGGCCTGTGAATTCCGATTTAAATCCACATTTTTCTTGATGCTGACTCTGTGTGAGACCCAGTGCAGACAGGAAGATGAGCAAGGAAACAGTCATGACCTGAGCAATGTTAACCATTTTTGGGCTCCAAAATTCAGTATGGTGCTTCCAGAGCATGAGAGTCATTCTCTGGGAAAAAGCATTCATATCCTGAGACAACAATCCTCTGAAGTCTGTTTTTGAATGTGTACAGACCACATCATTTCTTCTCCAGTTTTCTCAGGAATGATGAAATACACGTTTTATTTTACTGTAGCTTGAAGCACTGTTTGAAAACTTTACATTAGAAAAGTTTAACCACACAGTGTAAAACATCCAGAAATTCTAGATGCAGAGCAATTCCACCAAAAATTTTCCCAGACAAGAGTGAAGGTCTATGACACTTTGTGCTTTGGCACAGTTCAGGGCTTGCACAGCACCTCCTCAACATTGCAGTATATCATGGGGCAGAGGCCCAAGGCGTTATTAAGGACTCTTTTAGAATATCCTAGTTATTTAAGTATATTTGCAAGGAGACTTCCTCCATGAGGGCATAGTAAAGAAACAAAAACAGGTGAGGAGGGCAACAAGTGTCTTGGAGGAGGCTGTTTCCATGAGACTATGGCAAAGGTATATGTCCCACTCCTGCTTCTGGTGCTTTGCTCTATGTTTTTGAGCATCTGCTAGTGTTGGGCCCTCCCTTAGATGGACACAGCAGATACTTTTGTGTCTGGGTTGCACTGTGGTCCCTCCCTGTCTCTCACACAGTAATGCATGGCAGTGGCATTGGCTACCAACAAGCTCAGCTGTCAGGAGGACAGGTCCTGGAAAGGCTCCTGGAGATGGAACACTGGGTTTAGACAGGTGCACCGAGTTTCGTGTTAACACAGCAGCTGAGCTGTCCCATCTACTCAGAATCTTTTACTCAGGTGTAGGACCCAGGCCCAGAAGTTACTGAAGGAGATGGAGTTTCCAAATATGCAGCAGTGTGGAAGCAGATCTTAGAGGCTTCACCAGGCCTGGCCCAGCAGGCCTGCACAGCCTGCCAGGGGAAGGAGCCCAGGGGACAAAGTGATAAATATGAAGTTATGAGACACCACAGCCAGTGTTCAAATTGCTACCTCTGATACACACGTGGGATTGCAGCCACCAGGCAAGGGACAGTGCTCAGAGACCTCATGCTTATTCAACAGCAGACACAACTGTCTCAGGCAGGTTCCCAAACCAGTGCAAGACAAACTACTGCCTTTCCCAAGCACTAGGTAGGGTCCGGCTTAGTCATGAACAGTTGTGTTTCTCCATCAGTTTTTAGGACTCTTCCCACCGGACTGCTGTGACTCAGATAGAGCCTTTCCCCCTTTGTATCCTAATGTGCCTTAGCCTTGTATGGTGGAATGATGGTGGGGATGAGGATGGGGAATGAAGACAGTACTAAAAATTGCAATAAATAATTTATGGAGGAATGTTAGAGTATTCTAGTGCAATAGAGAAGCAAATGTAAGAAATGAATTGTTTGATTGAGTTGAGTAAGTGAAATGGAGAACACAACCCAAGGTGATTGCGTTGTCCCTTTTGATTGGAATATGGGAAATGAAACATATGTAACCTTTGACCTGGGGTGGTGCTTAAGGCAGCCATTGATGATGCACAAGGAGCTGACTAGAATTTTTTTCATGTGCACTGAGAAAGGAAAAAGGAAGTTGTAATAGGAGAAGGAGGAAGTAACCTCAGGTTGAACATCCCCAATTTGCCTTCCATTGCCATAATATCCTGCAATTTATTCTAGGGCAAAACTCTTTCAGGGAAGGAATGTCTCTTTAAGACTCATTTGTAATATATTCCTCAGGGAGTTTATTGAGAAGCTGAGAGTATAAGTAGACATCCCCAGCTGGAGTAGCTGAGAGTATCATAGACATTGCCAGTTTGTTCACCAGCATGAAATAGTCTCCTTGAACTAGAAAGGGGCCATTTCTTGTGCTGGAGAGAGCTGAGGATTCAGTGACATTTCTCCACCAGGTGGGAGGAGGATGGCCCTAAAGGCATTGCTTATCTTCCCCCAGGGACCTTGGTGAAGGCTCTCCTTGGTATTTTTGTAACATAAGACACAGAAATTCTCCTGAAGGTGTATCTCAATTCAAGATTAGAGAAGCCACGATATTTTTTCTGACTCAAGATAGAGACAACTATCCTCAAGTAAATGCAATACCTTACTTCAGTGCACCACTAAAAGATACAATGATTTAAAAATTATTTTGTAAATCATTATTGGGTCCTGACCTAAATCCCAATCTCTCAAACAAGTAGAAAGCAAAAGCTTAAATAAATGGGACAAGTAGTAATATTTTGAGGATCTAGAAGTGTTGAAACCCTTTTGCTGAGTATAAGACTCTGACAGCTAAGACAAAGATGTCTCACTGTGCATATTTATTATTAGGTCCAAACAAAGAGAGGGGAAACTGAGGAAAGCATGGGCAATGAGTAGGACCTTGAGTATCAAGTCCTGACCTACATCCACAAACCTCCAAGCAAGTGTAAGACAAAGGTTTAAATAAAATGGGTTAAGTGATATGATTTTAGAGCTCCAGGAGGGTCAGAAAAAGGTTAGCTCAGTTTGACACTCTGAGGGTTAAGGTAAAGCCTTCTCAGGAATGCCCATATTTATTAGGTCGAAAAGAAATTGCAAAGAAACTGAGGAAAGCATGGGAAATGAGCAGAACCTTGGGCATCACCTTCTCCAAGTAGTAAATTATGTCAATTTTGGAGAATCATCTTACCACAAGGATCACATTCATGGTAGGAGTGGGACTGCAGGAGTGAGATTCCTTCAGCTGCAGTATCTATTTACTTAATTAATTAGTGTTGGAGCCAAGGTGTTTTCAGTTGTGGCACTATCTTACCCTTTGATGTATCTCTGGCCAAATATGCCATTACAGGGCTCAGTCAGGACCAGTGGTTCATGGAGTTTCACATTCTATGAATCAGCTCCTCTTGCCCATCAAGGGCCCAAGGCCTAGGGCAGACTCATAGATAAACAGAGAAAACCAATTAGTTAATTTTTAATCCTGCCTAGAGAGTCTTCATAACATTCCCCAAACCATCCTCCTTTTTGTTTTTGTAATAAACCCTCAGGGTAATTCATTGTTGAAGGTTGCCTAGAAATAGGTATGTCTTGGCTCCTGTTTGACAGACTATGAATACAATAAGGAGTAACACAGATTACTCCATCTATACCAACATCAGGCCAGAGGTGTACCTTCAGATAGTTGAATCAATTTAATTGACCTAAGGCATTAGAAAATTTGGCCTAATGATCAATTTCTTCATCAAATCTTTGGGTTTGTTGGGACATTGAGAGCACTTCCTTCTGGATAGCATCAATATCCATAACAACATTTTGATGGACAGCTCCTTGTACATGCTTCTTTACATTCTCCCAAGGCTACATAGATTTGCTATAAATCATGGCAGTCATGCAGAAATTAATGACTTTGTAATGTCATGAAACTTCAGACCAGTGATGTCTAGTTCATTATAAATCTCAGGTGGAGGCTTTGCCCTCGTAATGGGTCTAAGTAGTGGTGGATTCTGGACATAAGCCAATTACTGCACTACTGAGACTAGTGTCATTTATACAGACATTGTCTGCAGAGCAATTAATGGATTTTCAGATGTAGTTGCAATTTCCCTGCTGGTGACTACATCTCACTTCATAAATTACTGCTTGGATGTTGTTCCACTGCATCACTTGTCCTCTTTCCTGGTCTCTTGGGATAGCAGGAGATTTATTCTCTGGCTGATTGGCAGGTCTTTGGGGGAATGGCTTGTCTAAGCCATCACATGAGGCTGCCTCCAGCATTGCTTGACTTTCACACCAAGGCTGTGCATTTTTCATGAATCCTTCAACTGTTAAGACTCAAGCATAACATTGCTTCCACATTATAAGCTGTATTGATCTTCTAAATTTTAAACTAATCATGGAAAAGGCAAAATATGTTCTAACTGTAGGAAAACCAGAAATGTTTAAAAAGCAATGTTTTCAATCTGTAATGATGAGAGGCTAATCTCTGGGAACTCCAGTTGGATTTGGCAGTCCTGGCTGCATCCCTATAGTAAATAAGGCAGCATTTACACGTCTTAAATCTTGTAGCAACCTCCATTTGCTTGACTTCTTTGAAATATCAAAAAGAGGAGTATCCGAAGGGTTGATTGAGATTTCTTTTTTTAAAAAAATTTTATTTTAAAGAGAATAAAACAAAAGAGGGCAGTACAGAGCAGATCAGAACAGGACAACATAGGCAACACAGTACTTTACATTAAGACAACTGGACATCAACAGTAGCTATCACCATATCACTTACTCTGCTATAGTTGAGCATAGTTTCAAATACAACAATATCAAACATAACAAAATAGTATAAAGCCATGCATA
>PVJX010036952.1:5000-17272 GCA_004027295.1 Dolichotis patagonum | reverse complement strand
TAGAGTGAAAGAATTACAGGGCTTTCTGAACCGAATAACAGAAAATGATCAATGGGTACTATAATATCTCATTTTTGATAAAAAAGAAAAAAATTTGTTTGAACTATCACACATATTCAAATTCCAATAAGACACAATGTGATAGATAGAACCAACAGTAGTAGAACAAAAAAAGCATGGTAGGACTTCTAAGAAGGATGATATTAAATCAGCAATAGCTGTCATAATGTTTTGTTTTCTTCAACACTGTTTTCCCCTTTTTGCTCTGGCTGCTGCCTTGAAGTTTTGCCCCAGTGCTGTGTCACCCTGCCTTGGAGCCAGCTGATTATGGACTGAAACCTCCAAAAAACTGTAAGATAAATAAACCTTTCCTTCCTTCATTTTGGGTGTCAGGTATTTTGTCCCAGCAGTGAGAGAAAAGTAAAAGTAACCAACACACCAAGTTGGCTTCATCCCAGAAACACAAAGATGGCTCAATATATTTAAGTAAAATAAATGTAATAAACCACACATATGAAACGAAGGAAAAAAAATCACTGATCATCTGAAGATCCAACATCCCTTTGTGACAAAAACCCTGATTAACATTGGTATCAAAAGATCTTACTTAAAATGATAAAAGGTATATATGATAAACTCACATCCAACATTGTACTTAATGTGGGAAAAATTGAAAACTTTCCATCTAAATTGAGGATTGAGAAAAGGGTGCTTGCTCTTAATACTTCTGTTCAATGTAATACTCAAAATTTTAGCTAACTGGAATATCTAAGGACAACAAAGGTTAGAGACTGCAGTGGTGGCAGTGACAGTAGTTAATGGAACAGCACAGCCCTCTTATCCTGTGACCAGTGGCTTGAAAAACATCTTGGGCCACCATGGAGCAATAAATGGGAGGTTGGCACTCACTACGCTGGAAGAAGATAGAAGTCGGAAGGAGCAGCTTGGGCTGTCTCTGGGGAGACAATGAGGCAGTCCACAGTACCGCATGAACCCTACCTTGCAACAAGCCACATGAGAAGACAGAGGTGTGTCAGTGGAAGTGAAAACAGGAAGCTATGCAAGGCCAGAAGGAGCCAACTGTATATGGCACTAGGAGCAGCTTTCTATGTCCAAGGGTGCCACAGCAGCAGGGAGAGAGATGGAGAGACAAACAGGGTAAGAAGTGGGCGAGCCACTGAGGGACAGAGTTGCTGCCTGAAGACTAGCTCTCCATCTGGAGGCCAAGGTCAGCCCTTCACCGAGCACTAATCCTATTGCAGACTTGGTGGGGTTACCCAGCACTGATCTGGGCTCTGACTTGGCCAGTACCACAAAACTGTGGACACTGGATGAATTTTATTTAGTTTTCTTTTTCTCTTTGTTTCATTTTCCTTATTCTGTCTGGTATTTTTTGTTGTTGTTTGGATTTTTACTTTTATTGTTTGTTTTGCTTGCCTCTGTTCTTTCTCCTCTCAACTTTTTCCCCTTGATTTTATGATAATTTCAGGTGACTGAACATTGACTCTACCCTTTATGGTTCACTTTGATATTCCTTTGATTTCTCTTTTATTCTTTTCCAGTTTTTCAAAGCTGGGGTCAGTCTTTGTCACTCAGCCTTGCTTCTACTATAGTTTTCTTTATGTATCTCTCTGCTTCATTCTTTATCCGTCTTAAGTTTCTGCCCTGCAGGGTAAAAATCACTCAACTAGGGAGAAACTCATTGCGTGAAAGATCTTGGTTTATGTTGGATTTTGTTATATAGGAGTAGGTCTTGCTCCTACTGTTAAAGGTACCAAATTAATAGTTACCATAGTGTGTAAGTTTCTAGGTTGTGCTGGATGCTATTGTTATCACTAACTGAACTACTTTTTAAATTTTATTTATTTTTTATTAAAAACAAAACAGAAAAAGGGTAGAAATGACACAGAATTTAAAAAAAATAACAGAAAGAAATCATTAACATATTAGATATTGTTGTCTTAGAAATAGTTGTTCAAGCTACAAAATCAAAGCACAAAAAATGAACAGACAGTCAAACAATGACAGCACAAACTATTCTTTTTGATGAGCTAACAGAGACTTAGCAGTATGGGTATCTATCTTATACACTTAATACTTTTTTATTTTAAAGAGAAAAACCCCAGAAAATCAGGAAGCAAACAAACCATCAAAAAATAACAACTGAAGCCAAAAGACATCATCATCATCATCATCATCATCATCACCAACAACATCAACAGACAATAGTGATATAGGATTTCAAAACAAGATGATAGAAATTTAACAATGGTTGTTATACTGCCTGTCATTATCTTCAAAATAGTTGCTCAGGTTACCAGATACAGGCATGCAATATAATTTCCCTTTGAGCAATTTATTCCCCTTTTACTATATCTTATTTACTCTTTCAGTGTCTTACACTAGTGAGACAATGTGTTGTTTACACATGCAAGTCTGATTTATTTCACTTATGAATATGGTTTCTATGTATGCATTTACCTATGAAAGCTTCAAGTTTATCATTCTTTATGCCTTAGTAGTATTTGATTGTATAAAAATACCATAACTTTTTTTATCCATTCCTTGGTTGATGTGCATTTACATTATTTCCAAGATCTGGCTATCACAAATTGTGCATCTATTCACATGGGTGCACATATACCACTGTGGTATGATGTTTTCAGTTCTTCTGGGAAAATAGCCAGAAAAGGAATAACTAAGTTGAATGGAACCTATAATTCTAGTTTTTTGAGGAACCTCTACACTGATTTCCACAGTGATTGTACCAGTCTGCACTCCCACCAACAATGAAGACGAGTTTCTTTCCCACAGCCCTGCAAGTATTTGTTATTGTTTGATTTCTTGATGATAGCTGTTCTTTCTGGAGTGAAGCGGAATCTTAGTGTTGTTTTAATTTGAATTTCTCAAATGACCAGTGATGTTGAACATTTCTTTATATATTTATTTTCCATCTGTATTTATTCACCTGATAAGTGTGTATTCATCTTAGCTGCTCATTATTTTGATTGGGTATTTGAATTTTGGGGGCCTGATTTTTTTTGAAAAAAATTACTTAGTCAAGATTTATTTCAAGGCCTGAAAACATTCAGACTAATCACAATGGAACTACTATAACATCTTACAATTCAGAAACACTTAATATACAATTGTTAAAAAGTGCAGACACAACCCCTAGACAACATACTGTAAGATTTTTCAAAAGCAGTGGTTATTTAATGAAATGTAAAGTAACAATAACATATCCAAGAACTTCCACACAATGAGAACTTAATTAGCAGCAGGCTATTTGAAATAATACAAATCTGTCTTAACGATTTCCATGTTTGCTTCATAAATCCACTGATAATTGGATAATTAAGGTTTCTTTCAATCATGGGATTTCTAACATTGAAAACTGTATTTTCAGGGTTGGGGTGGGGAGAAGGGTAACTCAGTGGCAGGGTACTTGCCTAGCATGCACAAGCCTGTGTGCTGAGTCCTCAAGATCATTAAAAAACTTTTAAATGTTTTTATAAAGAAATAAGCCATAGTCTGCATTGTTTATCATAAGTGCACACAGCACAAAGTAAAATGCAGCCAGGTGTGGTGGCGCACACCTGTAATCCAAGCACTCAGGAGGCTGATGCAGAAGGATTGCCATGAGGTCAAGGCCAGCCTGGGCTATGCATTGAGACCCTGTCTCCAAAAACAGACAAACAGAATGCAATATAACTGAATTCATACATGCATTCCTCTTCTCCCATGTTACATGCTTTTCAATACACTTTAGAAACGTTTGTTAAACATCAGTAATTAGGGAAAATAAATTATCTTTAAAATTACCTACTACATACTTCAACTCTTCCTCTCCCAAACTGCTCCTCCCAAATCGGGTACCAGAGTGAACAGTGATTCACTGTACTGAGGTGACACAAAGCAAACTGTAATCTTCATTCCTTAAGGATCCAAAGAGTTCAACTTTTTACCTTTATAAACAGAGGAATTCAAATGGCCAAAAGTCAGGAGAAGGAAATACAAAGTGTGAAGACTATTTAAATTTTTATCTACAACTTCTTCAAGCTACAAGTATTCTCCATATTAGCGTGAAAATTATACTGAGCATAAACAAGTACAATAGTTTAGATTTCCTCTGGAACATATAATCACATGAAAAACAAATAACCTGATAACCATTTTATAGTATAACTGGCCCTTAAGTAGTGTCCCAAGAGGGAAAAATAGGCACTTCATCGTAAGGCACTAGCACACATGATGGAGAGGCTGTGTGTCGAGTCCTGAGGAAGCTCCCTATAGCTGCAGCCCAGGGGGCTGAGGCACAGGTCAGCAGGACAGCGCTGGCGAAGAGCAGTGGTGGTGAACCCACAGCACACATGCCGCACAGGGCTGCCTGCTGTCACTGAGAGCTCTTGAAGATTCGCCAGTGCTGGCCTCGTGTGCGTTTGGGCCTGGGTTTAATTCCAGTGCTGCAAAAAAACAGAAAAAGCAACACAGATCCATGCTTCATCACTGTTCATGTATGGATGGAATGGAATGAGGGAGACAGGTGCCATCTCTTAGTGTAGAGATGCAGGCAATTTCAAATGGAAAACAGTTACAGTTGTTGAAAGGAAAACAGAACAAATGTCAGGAAAAATGTTGAAGAACAAGAATATCTATTGTTAAATAAGAAAAAATTATCCAACACAAAAATGAGGCCTTCAGAATTAAAAAATTGCATAAGGGGTGTTTTTCATTTTTTTCTTAACTATCTTATTAAAAAATAATCAAACTGATAGGCAGAGAGATCTTGGTCACTTAGAATTGAGGGAACTCTATGGAAAACAAAAGGCAACAGCAAAATGAACTGATCTCATAAGGGAAATGAGTTAAACCAAATTTTACAAAATTCTTCATGTCTGTAATAATTTATTAATGTAGCAAATATCAAAAATACAGGATGGACTTTCTTACCATGGTTTATAATAAATTATCAAACTTCTATTTACTTTTATAAGTCTTTTCTCTTCAGCAGCATATGCTACACAAGCACATACATGCTGGTATCTTACCATGAGAATCACAGTTTTCACCTCAAACTACTGACATGCCTTTGTACCTATTCTTATAAGATGTTTTATTTCCATTATAAAACAATACCCTTTTAGTGGTTCATTTTTATTTGCATATTACATAAGGAATCTTGATTTTTAAAAGAAGCTTTTTAATACTAAAGCATGATGGATTTAACAGTGGAAGCATAGTTGGGTAACTCTGTACTACTATATCCTTTAAGTTAATTCACAGCTATAGGAAAATGTTTGATGTTTAAAGTACAGCCAAAATAAGACTGCAAAATTATGAAGGGTGAAACACCAGAAAACGACAAATGCATAAATACTGTAATTATTCATCAGTGGCCATTCATAATTTTGCCTTTGGAAACCTGGAAGAAATTGTCAACTTTGAGTTTCAAATGTTCTGGCAAATCTAGTCATTTGTTAGCTTCTTCAATGTCTGCTTGAATCGCTGAAATAAGTGACTCTAAAGAATCAAAGTACTTTTCTGGTCGGAGGTAGCCAACAATAACCACGTTGAGGATCTCGCCATAGAAGTCCACCTTGAAGGTGTGCGTGATGTGAGTTTCCCTAGATTTCTTCAAATTCTTGTAGTACTGGTTCCATCCGATGCTTGCCACCATCTTATGAACATCAGCGCTTCCAACACTGGCCCAACTGTAAGAAATGCCAGTGGATGTGTCAGCAGGAAGATTATCTGCTACTTGTTCAGGAAAGTTAGCTGTGGGGATGCCAAGCCGCTTGGAGCCGCGGCCGAAGCCCTGCACCACCTGGGCGCGGTAGAAGTAGGCAGGTTGCGTGTGATGCCATCCACCTATGTCCTAGACAGAAGTCCTTTGAGGGACAGTTGGTTAAGATTTTTTCCCAATTTGTGGGTTTTCTTTTTCACTCTGTTGGTGATTTCTTTTTATGTACAAACATGTTTTAACATGATGAAATCTCAGTTGTTGATTCTGGGAAGTATTTTCCATGCAGTTTGGTTTCTGTTCATGAACTCTCTGCCTATTCTTATGTCTTGAAGATTTTTACCTACTCTGTTTTCCAGCATATTTAGTGTTTATGCTTTAATATTTAGATCTTTGACTCCTTTTGACTATCATTTAGTGCATGATGGTAGACATGGGTCTAGTTTTAGTTTTGGTATATGGAAAGCAAGTTTTTCTATTTATTAAATATGCTGTCTTTTTTCCAATGAACATGTTTAGTCCCTTTGTCAAAGATAAGGGGATTGAGTATGTTTGTAGTTATGTGTATATCTTCTAATATATTTCATTGAACTTCACATCTGTTTTTTTCCCAGTACCATTTTGATTTTATCACAGTAGCTTTGTAGTATAATTTCAAGTCAGGGATTGTGTTGCCTCCTGCCTTGCCTTTGTTGCCTAGGATGGCCGTTGCTATTCTAGATCTCTTCTAGTTCTGTATGAATTTTAGGAATGATTTCTCTAGATCTGTGAGAGGCATTAAAGGTATTTTAATTGGAATTGCATTAAATCTGTATAGCAATTTTAGGAGAATGGCCATTTTTACAACGTTTGTTCTTCCTATCCATGAACAGGGAATGTCCTTCCATTTTCCTGAAATCCTTGTCAATTTCCTTTTTCAGAGTGATGTACTTTTCACTATATAGATCTTTTAACTCCTTTGTTAGATTGCTTCCTAAGTACTTCATTTTTTTGGATGCTATAGTGAAGGGTAGGGTTCCCCTATTTCTCTCTCAGTATTTGTTGTTTGTGTATAAGAATGCTATCGACTTTTGAATGTTGACTTTGTATCTAGCTATGTTACTGAATTTGGTTATTATATCTAGAAGTCTTTCAATGGAGTTTTGGGGGTCTTCTATGTAGAGTATCATTTCATCTGCAAATAATGATAGTTTAACTTTTTTCTTTCCTATCCTTATTCCTCTTATTTCTCTCTCTTATCTAACTGCTCTGGCTAATGTTTCCAGAACTACACAGAATAGTAGAAGAAGTGATAATGGACATCTTTGTCTTGTTTGTGAATTCAGGTTAAATGATTTCAGTTTTTGTCCATTTAATAAGATGCTGGCTATTGGTTTACCATATACAGCTTTGTATCAGATCGAGGTAGAGACTCTATATTCCAATTTTCCACAGGATTTTTATCATTAATGAGTGTTGGATTTTACAAAAGCTTTTTCTGCATCTACTGAGATGACCATGTGATTCCTGTTTTTGACTCTGTTGATATGGTGTGTTACATTTATTGATTTTCATATATTGAACCATCCTTGCATTCCTGGGATGAATCTCACTTGGTAACTATACTAGTTCAGTCAGGGTATCATACATATGGTAATCAATTGTTTTCCCTAGTATGATAACATTGTGATTGTCTTGGGTCATAATCATCACCACAGTCCAATGCCAAAGGACTGGGCACCAAATCAAATAGATTGTAACTACTCATCACTAATAAATTGGGAATGTAGGATCTTGAGGCAGACACAAAGACCAAGAGCCAGTTATACCTAGAAGACATCTTTGTGGAATAAACATTTCCTAGGGAAGCCTTGATACTAGTGATAAAACTATCTGCTCTAAGCAATTTATGTGCATCAACACAGAAAACAAATTAAAATGAAAAATAGAAAATGACAAGACATGAAACAAAATATAATCCCAGACCTCCAGCCCATCTAGGGCAAGTCCAGGAGACAATGAGATAGGAAAACAGAGAAGCCTTCTGCCTGAACTTTCTGAAATAATAGCAACAGAAGTAAAAAAATACAAACAAATGATTGAATGAGGATATAGAGAAAAGCAGATTAGAAATAATCACTTGGTAAAAAAGGATGACAGGACTTGCCCAGTGAATCTAGAGGAGATACAGATAAAAAATAGAGGAGCTTAGGAAAATGATGGGAACCATGGATGCCCAACATAGGAAAGAAATGGAATTCATAAAACAGATTTAAATAGATATCCAGGAGATTAGAAATTCTTTGGAAGTATATACAGATGATTGAACCAAGGTAAGGACAGAATATCAGACTTGGAAGACAAGATTGTGGTTAGCAACCACAGAAAAAAAGATTTTTTAAAATAGCAATGAATCATGAAAAATCAATCCAACAGCTGCAAGATGATGCAAACAGCATTGTGAGGTTGATTGAAGTCAATAAAAAGGCAGGAAACAGTGCAAATGCCAGAAAACATTTCATAAAAGTAGTGGAAAAAACTTACAAAACAAAAAAAGAACTGGACATACAAACAAGTGAGTCATCTAGAAGTTGAGTTAGCCATGATCAAAATACATCTATGCTAAGTCATGTAATAATTGAGATTCCAAAAATTCAATATAAGAAATGAATGTTAAAAGCTGCTTGAGAAAAGGAACAAATAGTCTTTAAAGGAAAGTCTATCAGAATCACAGCAGACTTCCTAATACAAACCCTTAAATCCAGAAGAGCTTGGAGTGAAGTATTTCAGGTTCTCAAAGAAAGCAGCCTTCAAACTAGGTTGGTATACTGCACATAGCTATCTTTGCAAATCAATGGAGAAATAAGATACTTCTATGACAAAGAACAACTGAATAAGTTCATAGCTACCAAGCTGGCTCTACAAAGTGTTTTAAAGAATATTTTAGAAAGATATAATGAAGACCACAATCCCAAGAATACTAATAGAAAGAAGCCACTAGGCAGGGCAAGCAATTTAACAGAGTACCAGCAACAGGAAAATAATACATCAGCAATAAGCCAATACATACCATTATAACCATGAATATAAATGGTCCCAATTCACCAAAAAAAGAAACAGACTGGAAGAATGGATCAAGAAACAAGATACAACAATATGCTGCATTCAAGAAAAACATTTAACTCAGAAAGAAATTTTTAGGCTTAAATTCAAAGAATTATAAACAGTATTTCATGTGACAGGAACCTATAAAATTCAGGAGTAGTTATTCTATTTGCAGACAGTGTAAACTTTAAGGCAAGAATGATTAAAAGAGACAAAGAAGGTCACTACCTACTTATTGAGGGAAAAGTGTGGAAAAAGAGTTAACAATTGTTGGAATCTATGCACTAAATATAACTGCAATCAACTGTGTGTGACGTGAAAAATCAAAAAAGCACTCACACATTTGTAATAGGGAAACATAATACCCCACTGTCACAAATAGGCAGATAAATTAGACAAAAAATCAACAACAAAATACCAGAACTGAAGCAAAACTTTGAGCAAATGGATTTAGTAGAGGTCTACAGAGTGTTCCACCCCACAATATCAGAGTACACATTCTCCTCAGCTGAAAGTGGGACATTCTCCCAAACAGACCCCATAATATCTTATAGAACATTTTCAAGTAAATGGAAAGGAACTGAAATTATTCCATTCATATTATTTGACCATATTGCAATGAAATTGGAAATCAATGGCAAAAGAATCCACAAAACTCTATAAATGAATGGAAATTAAATAACACCCTTATGAACATCCAGTGGATAATAGATAAAATTAAAGAAGAAATTAAATAGTATGTACAATTAAATGATACTGCCAGTACAACATGCCAGAATTTATGAGACATAATCAAAGCAGTCCTAAGAAAGATAGTTATAGTGGTGAATTCTCCTATCAGGAAAATAGAATAAATTAATATAAACAACCTAATGTTGAATGTAAAGCTTCTAGAAAAAGAAATACAAGTGAAAACTAAAGCTCACAGGAAAAAGGAAATTATAAACATCAGAACAAATTAATGAAATTGAGACTAAGAGAACAATACAAAAAATCAATGAATTGAAGACTTGGTTCTCTGAAAGTTTAGTAAAGTTGAGAAACCTTTAGCTAACCTTATCATAAAAAGGAAAGAAAAGACTCAAATTTGTGCATTAGAAATGAAAAGTGAAATCACAACAGATCCTGTAGAAATCCAGAAGATCATCAGTACTTATTTTGAGAACCATTTTTTTTTGCTTTTTTTTATTTAAAGAGAAGAAGAAAGAAAAAAACCCCAAACAAAACAGAAAGAGGGTAGCAACAATACAGAATTCCAAAGGGGAAAGAAAGAAGAATAAAAGAAAAAAAAAAGAACAACAACCACCACCACAACAAAAAATCCCCCTGAAAAACAAAAACAAAAATACTAAGAAATCACCACTTGATAAGTTACATACTGTCATCATTGGAAATAGTTGTTCAAGTTACAAAGTTAAAACATACAAAGTACACATTCAAACAATGAGCCTGTTAATGGTTCTGCTCAACATTCTAACAAAAACAGTAATATGGACATCTGTCTTACACACTTAAATGCTACTATTTGTCCAACTCTTTAATTAAATTGAAACACAAGCAGTATTCCCAAATTAATTCCTGGAGGCAAGAATCACCTGATGCCAAAACCAGATAAGGACCCAACTAGAAAAGACAACTACAGGCCAAATTCCCTAAAGAACACAGACACAAAAATCCTCAATAAGACACTGGCAAACAGTGCAGCAAATAATCACAAAGATTATATACCATGACCAAGTAGGACTCATCCCAGGGATGCAGGGATGGTTTGACATATGCAAATCAATATATGTAATATACCACCTCAATAGAGCCAAAGACAAAAATCACATGATCATCCTAATAGATACACAAAAAGGATTTGACAAAGTCCAACACTCATTCAGGATTAAAACCCTGTGAAAATTGCAATAGATGGTATTATGGTTTGCTTTTAGATGTTCCCTCAAAGCCTCATGTGGTCATAGATTATTTTTCCTGGAGGTGGTTGAATCTAGAGAGTGTGATTGATTCATAGTGCAATGTTGGGATTAAGGATGCTGGGGTTAAAGGTAGGTGACTGCTGCATCAGTTCACTGATTGGATTGACACTTCCCTAATCCCAGTTGGCTGGATGCAATATAATAGATGGAAAGAGGCTTGTTTTTCCTCTCACTGTGCTACAAAATGCCCACTATGAACTGTTATCCTCTGTGATGGCCATCTACCAAGTCACCCTGCCATGGAGTTAGCCAATTATGGACTGGTAACTTTACAAAATGTGAGCTAAATAAACTTTTCCTCCTTTAATTTAGAGTGTCAGTATTTTGTCTCTGCAATGAGAAAAGTAGCTAAAACAGATATTTATGTCAATCTGATAGAAACCATACATGACAAACCAAAATTGAACATCACCATAAATGGTCACAAAATTAAAGCTTTCACTCTAAAATCAGGTACCAGACAAGGATATACACTGTCACCATTCCTACTGAGTATAACTCTGGAAACATTAGCCAGAATAATTAGGCAAGAGAAAGAAATAAAAAAATACAGGAAAGGAATAAATTAAATTACAATCCTGTAGAACACATGATATTCTGCATGGAAGCCCTCCAAATTTTCCCCAAAAGTCACATAGAATAGAAAAACAATTCTGACCAAAAAAAGGCAAGTCAAGAGGCATCACAATCCCTAACTTTAAAACATACTACAGAGCTCTGGTGATAAAAAAAGCATGGTTCTGACAAAAAACATACCCAAGGATCAGTGAAACAGATTAGCAGATGCAAAAAGAACTCCAATCACACTCAGCCATTTTGTCTTCAACAAAGCATCCAAACAACACCACTGTAAGAAAGATAGCCTTTTTATTAAATGGTGCTGGAAAACCTGATTTTCCTTATGCCAAAGACTAAAATTAAATCCATGTCTCTATGCAATAAACTAAAATCAAAATTGATCAAAGATCTAAATACTAAAATAGAAACATTACATCTTTTGGAAGACAGAATAAGTGTGACATATGTCTTGGTTACTTTTTTCTCCTTGCTGAGATAAAATACCCAATACCCAAAATTAAGGGAGGAAAGGTTCATTTAGCTCACAGTTTGTGGAGGTTTCAGTCTATAACCAGCTGGTCCAAGGTAGAGTGGCATGGCACAGGGGAAACACTTCAAGGTGACAAAATACAGTAAAAGCAACAAGAGCAAAACGAGGGGAGAGCAAGCCTCTTTTCCTCCCTTATATTGTAAACTGGCTACCACTCCTTAGGACAAAGGTAATACTCATAGTATCTCCCTCCCCTCATTTTACAGAGTATAAAGATGCTTACAAAGTGCTGAGTCATCTAGTTAAACTTCTAAACTTCTAGTTTCTTAAGTTGACACACTGTATCAACCGTCACAGTACAGGTGTTGGGGAAGATCTTATGAACAAAATCCCAGAAGGGAAATATTACAAAGAA
>PVJX010036951.1:0-17267 GCA_004027295.1 Dolichotis patagonum | reverse complement strand
AAAATTTTACATTACATATGTTGCCTAAATTTGTAACTTGCACATTTGTGTAGCAGTGTCTAGATTATAAGTAATATAGTCTTGAAAAAGTGCGTGCTTAGAGGAAGATGAGCAAAATGAAAATGACTTGACTCTTTTCCAGTGAGTTCCACAGTAGAAATCATTATAATGCAAGCCCTTTGCTGGGTTCATGATGACTTGAATCAAGTAGATGTTGGCAGCTACGTCCTGAAAGTTTGTGGTCAAGAAGAGGTGCTACAGAAGTAAGTTTACTGAACTACTGATTATCATCTTTAGGAATTGCATTTTTAATGGCTTAAATTAGAAATTTTCAACTTAAGGGATTTAGCTCAGTGGCATAAGTGCCTGCCTGGCAAGTGTGAGGTTGTGAGTTTGATCTCCGGTACCAAAAAAAAAAAAAAAGAAAAAAAAAGATGCTTATGTAAAATAAATAAATTTTCAACTTAAAGTGGTAATCCAAAAATACACTTGGTTTTATTGAATTGATTCATTGAATTATTACACTTGTATTGAGATATACTGTATCTTAAGATGTCTGGTCTTAGTCATTGGTGGGGTTTCAGAAAAAAGTAAAATATGGTGTTCCCTAAGAAGCTTATATAGTCTTATACAGGAAGATTTGTAGATAATTAGCTAATACGTGAAGGTAATCTTTTTTTCTCTGAAAATTCAGTAGTCACATCATTGTGAACGCCATTCTCCATTTTGTAGCCCCATACTGTTACTTTTTGCACAGTAGTCAGCTATTATTGTCTTTAAGAAATAATCACTGTATGAATCTTTGTTTGAAGTCAGTAATTCTATCTAGCAATTCATCTAGTTGTTTTATAGTTTCCATTCTCCTAGGCTACTGGAAATGACTGGTCCCTGTTTTTATTCCTTCACTTTCTTCTTCAGTCTGTTCTCACGTAGAATAATTCTATGTAAATGCTCACATTTGGTTAAAAAAACTTTGTATTTTACCATTCTTTTCCATTTTTGGTGCAGATTTATATTTTACATTCACTTTTTAATAACTTCTAATTTGAATAGGATAACATGTGTGTGATTAATATATTTTAACAGCAACCATTGCCTTGGAAGTCATGAACATATTCAAAACTGTCGAAAATGGGATACAGAGATTAAATTACAACTCTTGACCTTCAGCGCAATGTGCCAGAATCTAGCCCGAACAGTAAGTGTGTGTGTACCTTTATAACTGAATTGCCCTGCATCTGAACAATTCTGCTAATCAGCCAATTTCCAATTTGTACATTTTCCAAGATTTCCAAGTTGAACTGGGGTAGTGTACTAGGTATTCCCGTTAGGTGTCTTCTCAGCAGACCCAGAGAGATTCTCAATCACAGAGGTTTAGGAATCATATCTCCTCAGAGCTAGAAGTACATTCGAAAATCAAAATGTGGGAATTAAAAAAGTTTGATTCGTAATAATTTTATAAGAATGTATACTTTAGGATCAGTCAAGAAGAAACAAGCAGTGTGTTGAAGGAAAAAGATCTATATTGGGCTTGGCACTCAACTGAGATTATTTCTCACAAAATGAAAGCTCATTCTCTGTTTTAAAATTTCAGAACTTTCTTTTGAAGTTAAAGCACAGTAAAGTGTAGGAAATGTAGCTATCCTTTGTAAAATTCACTTTGATTTTACTAAAAAACTTGATAAATCTATAAATGAATTTTTAATTTATAAAGAATTATTCATTTAGTAGAATTTTGGAATTAACAGTAGCCAATTTTACTTTGTTTTTTTTTTTCTTTGTTTTCTAGGGTTTTGTTCTAAGGTAGAATTTATTTCAGTTGGGTAGATGCTATTTCACCAAATTCGTTACCTTTTAGCAGTCATTGGTAATTTCTCTTCAGTTATCTAAGGAATGATATTTTTGCACATTAGCATAGTGTGAAATGATAGAAATGACAAGTGGTATCTTTTTTATGGTGGATCAGCACAGAATGGGAAGGAACATGATTATCATGAGAAAAACTAAAGCAGAAATTCAGATGATCTCTTTTCCATCTGGTCCCCATCATAATTTTGCTTTAAATAGCTATTTTTCGGCCAGGGAGATCGCTTAGTGGCACAGTGCCTACCTGGCAAGCATGAGGTCCTGAGTTCAATTCCCAGTATCAAGAGAAGAAAAAGAAGGGGATCTATTTTTGTATCAGAAACTAGATTTAAAAGCATTTATATTTCCCATTTTAAAACTAGGAGTCTTTTTTTAAAACAATATTGACTCATTTTCCAAATCAATAATAATACTTAATTTTGTTGCCATTTTATTTGCAGTTCTGAAAAGTCAGTTTAAATTTAGTTTCATACAAAGACCATAAAATGCATTGGATTTTTTTTTTGTAAACTTTTGTATATGTGTGTTTGTTTAGGCAGAAGATGATGAAACACCTGTGGATTTAAACAAATACCTGTATCAAATAGAAAAACCTTATAAAGAAGTCATGACAAGGTATAGCATCTAAAATATTAATTGTAGATTTTTGAACTTTATTTTGAAGCCAGGTGTGGTAATGCATACCTGTTGTAATCCTTGCACCTGGGAGGCTGAGACAGGAAGATCATCATGAGTTCAAGGCCAGCCTGGGCCACATAGTGAGTTCAAGGCTGGCCTTGAACTACATAGTGAGACCTTGTCTTAAAAAAACAAAAAAATTTAAAAGATAAATAAAAATACAAGCAATAACTTTACTTTGGATATGAGCACATTTATTTTGGTGATTAAAAGAGTTATTTGTGTTTAGTATCCTTTAACCATAATAACTATTCTTTTATTTCAGATACCCTGTTGAAGAACTCTTGGATTCTTATCACAACCAAGTGGAACTAGCTCTTCAAGTTGAAGTAAGTTTTAATTCATATTTAGGCATAATGGCTTAAAGATTGTTTATCTCTTAAGTGCTAGTGTTGGCATTAGATTATATATTTTAAGACTTCTTAAACTGTATTTTTGCTGTCAGTGTGTGATAACTTCTTTTTTTGGCCCAGCTTCTTAGTAATACTTGAGTCTACATTTAACTCTCATTTCAGCTTTATTACTGAGAGATGCTTCAGTTCAATTCAAAAATTGAATTCAGTTCAATTAAGATTTTGGATGCTTCTCATAGGCTAGATGACTGCATTATAATGCACAATTGTAAATGTAGCATACAGTATACATTGCAGTTCTGTGGGATACCATACACAATTACAACATCCAAGAAAGGCTTCTCAGAAGAGGTACTGCCTGGCCAACTCTTAAGCAGTGTGAATTATCCAGAAATAAAAATAAGGGCAGTTAAGCCAAAGCACACACCTGTGACACATGGAATTACACTGGTTCTATAATCATAACAGTTCATGTTAAGGAGTTTTACTTTATCTTCTAGGTCAGGTGACCATATCCAGTCCACTTTCAAATTTTACAAATAATTGTTTTTAACACAACCATACCATTTTTTCATATTGCCTGTTGTCATTTGCATTTCTACTCCAACACTAGTTAAGTGGTTGGAATGGAAATTGTATGTTCTGCAAAGGCTAAACTATTTATTGTTTGACCCTTTATTGAAAACATTAGTTGAGCTCTGCCATAGCCACTTAAGATGTTTTTAGTCACGAATGGATGTAGGGAGGAGTGGCTGACATTTTTGTCCGTGCTCTGAAATGACTGACTATATTGTGTAAGTTAAACTTTAAGGTGGCAGAATTGCTTTTATGGAGACTGCTTAGGAAGGATTTTTATGGTAGTCTAGGTTAAAGATAATGAGTATGGTGAAAGTGAAAGAAATGGGAACTATTTGGATGATAAAATTAAGATTTTGGTAGGTGATAGGGTATAAGAGGAAAAAGGGTGGGATCACTTTCAGATTTCTAGCTACTAATATCTTCTTATCAGCATATCAGCATATTCATTTATTCAGTAAATACTGAGTATCTCCTCATTGTTAAGCAGTGTTAAAAGATGGTGAGGATGTAACAGTGAACACAGAATTCCCTAACCTCAGAGAGCACATTCTAGTTGGAGGAGATGAACAGTAAAATAAACTAAAAATGTGTTATTGCAGGTGGCACTATAGGGAAAAGTATAGGAGGAGAGTAATACTGTAATTTCAAGTAACCTTATTTGAAATAAGGTCTCATTGAGGAGTAGAAATAGAGTAAAAAACTGGAGAAGGGAGAGGCTGTTTGGGTTTCTGGGCAAGGCATATTCCTGGAAGAAGGGGCAGTAAGTACAAAGGGCTAAGGAGGAAGTGTGCCATATATATATATATATGATCTTAGGCCTTTTTAACTGTAAGACAGTGAGGAGAGGGGCAAAAGTGAAAATACAACAATTGGGAAGGTGTTTTACTTGCCACAGGAGAGCTAATTATGGCTGTGAGTAGGGTGACTGCAATAGAAGTGGTGAGAAGGGGTTCAACTCTGGGATATGTTTGGTTGGTTTTGGTTTTGGTTTTGGTGTTTTGAGACAAGGTCTCCCTGTATAGTTCAGGCCGGCATTGAACTCACTGTGTAGCCCAAGCTGGCCTCAAACTTATGGTGATCCCCCTGCCTCAGCCTCCCGAGTGCTGGAATCATAGGTGTGAATCACCATGCCTGGCTGGAATACATTTTGAAATTCATGCTAGGAAGATTTACCACTGAGTGGATGTGGAACATGAGAAAAGAGAATTTGGAGTAACTTAAGATTTTCCATCCGAGCGACTGTAAGTTTAAAGTTACTTTCTAAGGAGTTGTAGAAAACTGAGAAGAGAGCTTTGAGGGGAAGATCAGACAGTAAATTTTAAATGATACATTTGAGATGACTATTAGGCATCCACATAGGAATTTTTTTTTTCTTGAGACAGAGTCTCCATATGCCGTTCAAACTGGGCTTGAACTCACTGTGTAGCTCAAGGATGGCTCAAACTTGTGGCTATCCTTCTACCTCAGCCTCCCAAGTGCTGAGATTATAGGCATGTGCCCCCATTCCTGTCTTAAATACAGATGTTGAGCAGAAAGTTGGTATGAATTTGGAATTCAGTGCAGAATTTCCAGGCTGGAGAAAACAAGTTTGAGAATCATCAAAATACAGTGATATCTTGCTACTATAGGGGGTAATGAAATTACAAAAAAAATCATGGCAGGTGGAGAAGAAAAGTTAAACCAGTTTGCTGTTATTGTTGACTCACTTAAAAAAAAAATCTAATCCTGTGATCCTGAATCAACCACACTACTTCTCAGTTCTGTTTTTGGAAAGAGGGTCTCACAATCTTGAACTCGCTTATGTAGCCCAGGCTGGCTTCACAGTGATCCTCCTGCCTCAGCCTCCCAAGTGCTGGGATTACCGACATGTACCACCATGCCCAGCTTGATTTCTGTTTTTTGAAACAGGGTCTCACTATGTGGACACCTTTCCTGTCTCAGCTTCCTGAGTGGTGGGGTTACAGGCATTGTGCCACCATGCCCAGCCTGTGTTACAAATTTTAAAACCTGCCTTCAAATCCCCGCTTTGTCGCTTCAGTGCCCTCTATTGACAAAACCTAATATTGTCCCAGCTGGTAAAGAATGTAATAGCCTAGGTCTAGTGTCACAAAATAGAGTAAAAGGAGGATAGGATTAGAATAGTGCATTTACAAGTGGCACACAAAGAGTGATAGTGGCTGTTGTGTTCCCTTTTGCATGGTGACCCACTCTGACACTGTAGGGTGTACCTCTTTTCCTACTTTTACTTGGCCCAAACTCACTCTGCAGAGTCTGTTTCTTTTCCTACCTTTAATAAAATTTTGCTACTATTAAAAAAAATTGACAGACATCTGTACTCGGGAGGTTAAAACTGGAGGATCACTGAGTTTGAGGCCAGCCTGCACTACAAAGCGAGACCCTGTCTCAAAAAACCAAAAAGAACAACAACAACAAAAAACACCAAAACAGAGAATGGCATGAGCCTTAAAACTGGAAAGGTTCTTGGCCGTGTCTCATGCCTCTGTAGTCCCAGCACTTGGGAAGAAGAGGCAAGAGTGACGTAGCAGAAGGAAACTTCCAACTTGCTATAGTTCACGTTCTCTACAATCAGAGAATAATTTCTAGGAACAACAGAGGTTAACAGCAGAATATATTTATTTGGAAAGAAAGCTTCTGGCTGAGAGAAAGACAGGAGGGGTGGCAAGAGCCCTGCATTTTCAAGGGATTTTTATAGAGCAAACCACTGGGTAAGGTGGAGAAAAATGGAAAATCACAAGGCAGGCATGAGGTGGGACAGAACTATGGTCAACCAATAAGATCCCAAGCATAATTGCTCAGGAAATAGTGATTAAATGAGGAAGACACTTAGCAAGTAGTCAGGAAACAACAGGTGTTTTTCCTGGAGTGGGTGAGTCAGTGGCACTTTTTGATGTTCCCAAGGTAACCTGCCTATTTAGAATATCAATCACTGTTATTTATCCTTGGGGAAGGTTCGTGGGTACATTTTTGGGTTTCATCTTTTGTCTTGAGGGCTGGCCCTCAGCAGATGTGTCTGTGTCTCCCTACCAGTTGCAGTGTATCCCGTCTTCTGCTCTGGCTCCTTCAAGGGCATAGCCTTGTCTGATAATGTTTCAACCCAGTGTACCTGTCTATAACAAGAGGATCATATGAGTTCAAGATCAGCCTGGGCTACATAGCAAGGCCTTGTCTCACAAAAGCAAAACAAAACAAAAACAAAACAAAACAAAACAAAACACCCCCAAACTGGAAAGGTTCTGCAAATAAAAGCAAACAGAAATATGAGCAAAGGTAGAAAACTAGAAAAAAGTCCCTGAGAATTGTGAGGTAACTGGGCTTTGGGACAATGAAGTGGTTTCATTTAACCTTGAAGGTAAGGGGAACATTTGGTATATGATAGCCAAACCTTAAGAAAGGAAAAACTTAAATTTTTAAAGGATAGTATAATACTGAGTTTCAGCCTTTCTAACAGTACTTGGCATAAAGATTTGGCATAAATATTTTATGAATTCATTATATATAAATGTCTTAAGTTTTTTAAAAAACACATTAAAAATTCATAATTGATACATGATAATTGTACATGTGGGATGCAGCATGACATTTCAGTGCATGTGTACATATGTAATGATCAAATTAGGGTAATCAGTATCATCTAAAGCATTCATAATTTCTTTGTGTTGGAAATATTAAAAATTTTTTCCACTAGCTATTTTGAAGTATACAATTAATTGTCCCATAGTTATCCTACTAGTGCTGTAGAACATTAGAACATTATTTCCCCAACTGTGCTGTACCTCTGTAAGAATGTTTTTAAGTGAGTTTTGTATTTCTTATTAAGAGCAGTGAATGATTTTTAAATCCTCAAGGAAGTTATTTTGAAGCATTTATATATGCATATTTTTGGATCATGGTGAAATCAGCAGTAATGGGATGGTGCAAGACAGTTGTCTTGAAGGATTTTTTTTTTTTTTTTTTAAACAAGGTCTCACTATACAGTTCAGGCTGGCCTTAAACTTCACTATGTAAGCCCAGGTTGGCTTCAAACTTTTAGTGATCTTCCTGTCTCAGTCTCTTGAGTGCTGGAATTACAGTTACACCACCATACCAGCTTGAAGGAATTTTGTTTGATCAAAGAAAACTTTTAAAGTGCTACTAGCTTTACAGACAGTTGCTTTGTAATGTGCCCCATGTTATTTACATGTGGCCAACATAAGAACTTCTAGAGATTTTTTAAAATAGGATTGAGTTTTTCTATGCTAGGTTTTTACAGGAGGAAAGGTTTCAGTGGCACAATTTGGAAATTATTTCCAAATATAAACTTAACTTTTTTAATGACAGTGATTTATTACTAATTTATTGCTTTTATTTTTTATCCTAATATGAAAGAAATAACAGTTGAGTAATTGTGTCAAAGAACAAATTAAATGAGTCATGATTTATAATAAGACATAATTCATTCTTTTTTATCACCAGAGTAGAGACTATGTAGGGGAGTAAAAAAGGATGAATACAGTTACTATGTATCATAAGCATGTACTGTAGTAATAAAAACTTTTTTAAAAAGAGAATAACTATTCTTAGGTGCATGTAAATGTTTTGATTTCTGACTTCACCTGAATTTTCTTTTTCTTTTTCTTTTTTTTATCCTACGTAGTAGGATATTGCTACGTAGTTCAGGTTGACCTGAACCCACTGTGTAGCCCAGGCTGGCCTCAAACTTGTGATGATCCTCCTGCTTCAGTCTCCCCAGTGCTGGGATTGTAGGAACCTACCACTACCCCTGGCTCATTAAATTTTATGTAATTATGTTTACTTTTTATTTTTAAAGAACCAGTACCGAGCTATAGATCAAGTAATTAAAGCTGTAAGAAAAATCTGCAGTGCTTTAGATGGTGTAGAAACTCCTGCCATTACAGAAGCAGTAAAGAAGCTAAAGAGAGCGGTTAACCTCCCAAGGAGTAAAAGTGCTGATGTAAGTATTTTTATGTGTTTAAGTGGGCACCTATCAAACTGGAAGATTTTTATCTTCTAGTGAAGAAAATATTATGACTTGGACTTTTGAATTGGTCATTTCTTTGGATATGTGGGGATTCCTTGATGAGAATGGGCTGCCTTGGAAGAACTTTATGAGAACTGACATTGAATAGGTGGATGGCAAACTGAACCATTTACATGTAAAGGACCTGTAGCATAAATTGCTTGTGGGTTTAAAAACAGATACAATGAAAGATATATTGATAGGAAATAGGGAGGTAGAGTTTTCTAGAAAGGGTAAGGGATCAAGAGATGGAAGGGAAGGAAAAAAAGGGAGAGGAAAGGGAGGAAAAGGATGAAAAAAGGAATTAATATGTCTCATGTGCATGTACCAACTCTACACAAGGAATGTAAACATTATGTATTACAGACATGTCCAAATAAAAACAGAGAATCAAGATGGATGAAGGGAAGGAAGCAAAAGGGGATGAAAGAAAGGAATTAAGATATAAACATTATACATATGTACTAATAAAAAATACAATGAAAAAAGATAGATACTGAGTTTAGAGGTCCTACAGGGTGAGAACTTTCTCTATCTCTCAATGGAAATGTCCATGATGTCCACTGGGGAACATTGTGCTGTAGACATACCTCCTCTGTTCGTAAGACCAAGGAGCTTCCATACAAGTGACTCATTGCCTCAGAAGCAGCCAAGTTATAAGCCCTCACTTTATGTTATATGTCAGCCTTTATTAAAAGGTCTGCCTCATGATATTTACGTGGGGGTTTAATGAATGCTGTTTATAGACGTGTTTATATCTTGGAAGGATGAAAAAAAAGGTGGGTCTCACAAAGCACTATAGATTTAAAGGAAGAAAAAGTTGTTTCTGGTATGCCCCTTGATATAGAGGACATAATTTAGTCTGGTCATCTCAGAGAACCTTTTCATACAGTATTTAGAGATTTGGCTTTCTCATAAGCTTACATATGAAATTACATGGAAGTTATCAACAACTGTGGTTCTAATGTCTGACATTTTTATTCTTTTTATTCAAAATTTAGGTAAAGGAGTGGAGAGTAGTTGGAAGGGGAGCTGAATTTAAAATTAAGAGTTACAAGAGGTTTTTTTGTTTGTTTTTTAGTTACCAAATGGTAGTAAATAGAGTTCTAAATTCTTTTTTTTTTTTTTTAATATGGAATGCTTCACAAACTTGTGTGTCATCCTTGTGAAGGGGCAATGCTAATCTTCTCTGTATTATTCCAGTACATTTTAGTAAATGTGCTGCCAAAGCGGGCATTGAGTTCTAAATTCTTTTAAAAATGTTTTTATCATGCTATTGTAAGAGGACCAAGTAGAAAACAAAATACCGTGTTAGTGCATTTGCTACTTCTGATGCTGTTGTATTTCTATATTTTTGAGTAAGTTTCAATTGTTTGATTTTCTTTTATATATATATATTTTTTTTATTTTTATTTTTATTTTTATTTATTTATTTTTTTGAGGCAGGGTCTCTCTGTAGTTCAGGCTGGCCTTGAATTCACTATGTAGCCCCAGGCTGGCCTCTCATGGCTATCCTCCTGCCATGAGTAACTTAAGGCAGGAGGATAGTAAGTTTGAACCCAGCCTGGTGCTGGTGCTTTGATTTTCTTGATAAAAAATCATCTATCTACTTGATTTAGGTTTTCCCTTTCTTTTTGCCTTTGTATATATGTGTGTGTGTCTGTGTGTATCTGTGGTATTGGGTACTGAATCCAGCACTTGTACGTGTTAGGTAAATGTCCTACCACTGAGCTGTACCTTCAGTCCTTTCACATTTTTTATTTAATTTTCAAACACTTTTGGGAACTTTTCCTTGGAAACCTGCCTCCCCTCCAACGCCCCATTTTCAGAATTGAAACCAGGATTTTTAACTGAGCTACATCCCAAACCTTTCATAAATATTTTTGTTTTGTTTTGAAACAGGGACTTGCTAAATTCCCCGGGCTAGGTTCAAACTTACTATCCTCCTTGCTTACTTGCCCAAAGTGCTTGGATTATGGGCATGTTCTTCCATGCCCAGCTTGGGAAGAGTTTCTTTGACATAGCATTTAATTAAATGTGTTGAATGTAAAGATAAATATTTTCTGTTAAATCAGGGGCATTTTTTGACTAATTGCTCTGTGTATATGCAGGTGACTTCATTATCTGGAGGAGATACTAGCAAACGCTCAACTGGAGGTATGTCTTTAGATTCTTTAAATTTTAGCAATAGTAAGTTTTTTAGAGATTTATATTAACATTTTCTCCAAATCTAGGCTCCCTGAATATTGAAAATCCTGTTCAAGTGAGCATGGACCAATTAACTGCAGCAATTTATGATCTTCTCAGACTGCATGCAAATTCTAGTAGGACTCCTGAAGACTGTACTCACAGTAGTAGGAACATCAAAGAAGCGTGGACTAGCACAGAACAGCTCCAGTTTACTATTTTTGCTGCACATGGAATTTCGAGTAACTGGATATCAAAGTAAGTAACTATTTAAAAGAAAACATGCACAGCTTTATCTAGAAGTAATTCTGATCTTATAAAATAACAGTGACCACTGTTATCTGATATTTAAATAGATGATACAGGATCACCAAATACCTTTGTGGTTTTCAGATTTCAAACTTTGCTGAGTTTCATAATTGCAGAGATGTTTGAAGCTCTACCATTAAAATGTATCACTCATTACATGCAAAAAGGGCAGAAAAATTCATTTTAAAACTGTAAATGTTATTTAATTAGTTTATTTAAAATCACTGTTTTTGCCAGGCATGGTGGTGCATGCCTGGAGCACTTAGGACACTGAGACTGAAAGATCCAGCATTTGCCAGCCTGAATTACATAGTGAGACCCTGTCTCAAAAAAGAATAGCAACAAACAAAATTGCTGTTTTTTATTTCTGCTTTTCCATTAGAATCAGGGTTATTTGAAACAGTATAATGGGATTAGATCTCAGGACTTTTTTCTCCACATCTTTAGTAATTCACAGATAATTGGTTGCTCATCTTTGAACATAAGAGCATATTTCTTGTGTTTAATTTTTAATATGGGCTTGCCTTTGTTTGGAGGGAAGGGAGCTTTTAAGACATAGCAAGTGTTTTCCAACCTTACTTGAAAATGAATAGTGTAAACTGAATAGCTTGAAATGAGTATTTTTAGTGAAATAATGATACAAGCTCAAACCTAGTGAGGAGATACCAAAGAAATTCTGCTTAAATTGAGCTGTAGATTAAAATTATGGTATTGAAATGACTTGGAAGTAGGTTTTTTATATTTCTTTTGTAGTAGAGTCTGCATCTTAGCCTGTTAATAATTTATTGTAAGATAGAATCTTGCTAAATTGCCAGATTTTCAAACTTCTACTTGCCTCAAGCCCCCCCAGAATGTTGGAATTAAAGACAGTTACCACCACCTCTAGATGAAAGGGGTTATTTTAGTAGTCAATAAATATTTATTGACCATCAGTGGGCACAGGGTTTTTTTTGTTTATTTTTTTGTCTTTTTGAGACAGGGTTGCACTATGCAATTCAGGTTGCCTTAAACTCACTTTGTAGCCCAAGCTGGCCTCAAACTTACAGTTATGCACCTCAGGCTCCCAAGTGCTGGGATTAATTGGGCATGTGCCAGCACAGTTCTTTATATTGGAGGTTCAGCAATAAATAAGGCAGCAGTGTCTTCCTACAATTTGAATTTATATGGCTGCTACTAGTATCTAAAGGTGTTAGTTTGCTATTATTCCACATACTCCATATGTGCACATAAATTTAGAACAAATACCCCATAGAAGACTTTATAGAAACTAAGTACTAATTACTAAAAGTTTATAAAACACTAAATAGGAGCAAATTGAATTAAGATGAGTTAGCTAGAAGTATTTTGTGAACTGAGGAGATTAGATTTGGAATATAATTAGAATGATAAATGGATTGTACATATATATATAGAGTGGTTTGCTTGTAAACCTTTTGGTAAGTTAGACTGTCAGCAGAATATAGATTTAGTCAGCCTAAGAATTTTGCCTCACAAAATTGCTTACTAGCCAGGCATAGTGGTGCATGTCTGTAATCCCAACATTCAGGAGGTTGAGCAGGAAGAGTGCTGTGTGTTCCAGGTCAGTCTGTGCTACAAAGTGAGTTCAAGGCTAGCCCAACCTGCATAGTGAAACCCTGTCTAAAAAAAAAAAAAAGTTGCTTGTGGTATCTAACTAGCTCTTATAGCAGTTTGGGGCTAAGTCATTGCTACTAAGTGAGAGAGTACAATAGCATCAGGAAGCTTCCTGATACACTAAAAAGATTAGGTTGACCAGATCAGGCCCGTGTACTGTTAATATGTTTAACTGATTCTGTTTCAATAGTTTAGGAAAAGGAAATGCTACCCATCAGAAGTCTTTCTATAATGTACCTGGAAGTGAATACGTTATCTATTCATTATCATTCATCCAAAATCTAAAGCTGGTAACTGAGCACAACACTAAAATTCTCCAGCTCATATCATTATGGCACCCTTGAGACTAGCACTTAAAGACATTTATTTCCACAAAAGTGGCTCTACCACTTCTGTATTTTCATAGAACTTGCAATGGTTAAAGTTTCAAGTGAATTTCCAAAAATTCAAATGAATGGTGACCAGTTTCAGATGTTAGTCACTTTGGGGCAAGAACTGCTAAATATTTTTATTAATTAGCTAGTTTGGACTACTAAGATAGAAGTCAATTTAACTCTTTTCTTTTCTCAGTTATGAAAAATACTACTTGATATGTTCCCTGTCTCACAATGGAAAGGATCTTTTTAAACCTATTCAATCAAAGAAGGTTGGCACTTACAAGAATTTCTTCTCCTATCTTATTAAATGGGATGAACTGTAAGTGAAATTTGGCTTTTTAATTCTTTTAGTGTGTTCTGTTCGTAATGTGTACATCCTAGGTTTATTACCATTTCCATTTAAATTTAATAAGTTCTTACTGATGCCTAAAAATCTTTTCTAGATAAGATGATATAGAACAAATTTTTGTTTAAAAAACTGAAATACTTGCCCAATCCTGTGTAGTATCAAATTACAATAGCATATTGTTAATTCTTCCTAGGCTTTGTCAAGTTAAAGATACATATTTACATCTAATTCTAGAAAGATGTTATATTTACAAAGTAGGCTTAAAATGGCTACCTACGGAGTCAGGTGTGGAATGTTGCTATAGGGTTCTCTGTGTTGGAGATCTGAAGGTCCAGTCAAAAGTCAAATGCCTCACTGTAGAGACCTGTGTGAGTCCCTATCAGGCAGCTGAAGGGTCTATGGTGGATGCCAGGAGATAGACATCCAAGGCAAAGACTGGAGTGCTTCCAAAGAAACAGAAACAAGCCCGTCTTTTTTCTTTCCTTTTTTATTCCAGTCAGGCTACAAATCTGTTTGTTGGTGCCGCTCACACCCAAATGAGAGTCTTAGTAAATCCATTCAGTCATACCCAGAACTGTGCTAAACCAACTAGTGGGGCATTTCTTACTAGTTGACACAATGGTTAACTGTCACAGATGCTGTTTTATAACATTGTTCATTTTAGTTTCCATTGACATAGAAGTCTGGTTTTTTATTAATAGACTTAAAAAGTTGTCATAAATTTGTGTATAGGATGTTTTATAATGTTACTTCCTTTGTTTTGCTTTTTGAGACAGGGTCTCAATATGTAGTTCAGAGTGGCCTTGAACTCATTTTGTAGCCTAGCTAGCCTCAAACTTGCAGTGATCCTCTTGCCTCAGTTTCTCAAGTGTTAGGATTATACCCATGTGCCACCACACCTGGCCAGTGTTACTGTTTTAAAAATACTATTTTTGAATGGAAAAAAACCCATAATTTAGGTAGATAGGCAGTTGAAGAACTTTCTATTATTTGTTATACATGTATTAAATGGTTTCCTGTTTTTCTCGTTATTAAGTCACAAAAATAATACATGTCTATTAAAGCAGACAAAACAAAAATGCACATAAGATGCCAGGCATGGTGGTGCATCGATAGTCCTAGCTACTTGGAAGGCTGATATGGGAGGATTGTGAATTGAAAACCAATCTGGAAAATATATAGATATTCTTTCTTTCTAAAATCAAAAGGTGAGGATTATAGCCTATTTTCAGTACATCATCTCAGAATGGTTTCATATTGATTTCATAATAATGTTCTTTCAGACTTAGAAAAAAATATATATATATTATCTGTTTGTGTATATTTGTGCATATTTACAACCCAAAAAGAAATCCTCATAAATATGCATCTAGCTCAGTTACAGCGAACCTTTTAGGGCTATCAGTGATACAAACAGCCAACTGTGGCATGAAGTCTGTCTTAAAGGAAATAAAAATGACTTATTTTGCTTGAAAATTGGCACTGTGGAAGTTAGAGGTACTTACAGATTTTTAAAGAAAAAATGTTATCTTTTAAAATTTCATGTGTTAATAAAATGTAAGACTTTTAAGAGTATAAGTTATCCAAACTTGCTACGTAGCAAAAGGTTATATGAGATTATTATTGGGTATTCAAATGAAATTCCTAAAATTGTCAATCTCATTAAAAGTTTCACATTCAATCTAATCTGTTCTTTCTATTAATACATTTTTCCCTGTAGAATTATTTTTCCCATCCAGATATCACAATTGCCATTAGAATCACTTCTTCATCTTACTCTTTTTGGAATTTTAAATCAGAGCAGTGGAAGTTCCCCTGATTCTAACAAGCAGAGAAAGGGGCCAGAAGCTTTGGGCAGAGTTTCTTTGCCTCTTTTTGACTTTAAACGGTAAGTATCACTGAATTGTGACAATGAGTTGCTGTGGACATATCTCCTGCATATCAGAATTGGCTGGAGGACACTATGGGCACAATAATGAACATGAGCCAATAGAGTTATTTCATTTTTTTCCAGTGTGATGAGAAGATCAGTTTAAAGAGAGATCAGGGGAAAACACTTAACTCTGCTATTGGTTAACCATTATATGGGTATTTGGAAGGTTGTTTACTACTGACTGTTGAGTAGAAAACCAGCACTCAATGACTGTCATTTATGTAAAGTACTGTATTACTGATATAATACCATGATTTCATCAGTTCCCCCTGATATTAATAAAAGAACTCCATTTTTCTTCTTTTCATCCTTTTCCTATACTTCTCCAATTTGAGACTATAGATACAATTATTCTCTTTGTTAATTCTCTTTGCCAGACTAATCTGTCCCCTTACTATCATGGGCATCTGACCTTCATTTTCCAAAGGTCCTATGTATGTCAAAAACCTATTCTGGAATTCTTTCCCCTATCCTTAAGGGTAAAGAAATTTCTTTAATAGATAAAGCTTAAAGGTAACCATTGGGATAACAAGGTCATCCTCAAGAGAAAAGAAATGAGTAAGTTTGGAATATGTTATATATAGGACATGGGAGTTTTCTGCAGACTGATAGTGTATACATGAGTGTGTTAAGCATATCTAAAGTTCTGTAACCAAGAAGCCTATTTAACTGCCTTATAATTATGTATTTACTATAATAACCAATACTTATTTAGCCCTTCTTACTATGTGCTAGGTTTTGTCTGAGTGCTGTACATATAACTGTATAGTCTCTCACAACAACTCATGAGGAGGATACTGTTATTATCTTCTTTTATAAAATGGGAAACCAAAGGACATAGGTTCAGTGCCTTGCTTCTTGGTGCTTACATAGTAATAGAGATTTGAATCAGGCATTTTGGCTCCAGGATCTGTGTTCTTAAATTTTATCCTATGTTGACATTCTCAAAGTTACTTGATACCATAGCACTTTCTTTTGTTGTTATAGAATGTATCATGTAAAACATCATATTCATGGGGCAGTTTGGGAAATGATTTAATGATGAGTCTTTTTTTTTTTTAACTTGAGAGTAAAAATACTGTCTCAATCTACTTCTTCCTTTTCCTTCTTAAGTAGCAAACTGTTTGATTTTCCAGTAATCACTTATTGAAATTGAAAACAACAACCAAAAAAACCCCCACACTGACTTCACAGTTACATTTTTGTTTTTTTCAATATTAGAGACTGAACCTAGAGCCTTGGGCATGGGAGGCAAGTGCTTTACCAATGAACTGCATCCCCAGCCCTGACTTCACATATTTTGATCTTGATGTATTCTTTTCTCACACACTTATGTGAAAAATACTTGTTACAACTACTTCCCTCATATTTGAGGAGCTTTTTTTTTTTAAACTATCTTTTGGTCATTTTAATCTTATCTTTGGTACCTGACATAGTTCCAAACCATCAAAAACTAGAGAAAGGCAGCTGAAGAGCTTATTATTGATGGTATGTATTTAAAACCTTTTGGCTGGGGATTTAGCTCAGTGGCTCAAGCACTTCTCATGGTAAAGCTTGAGGTTGTGAGTTGGATCCCTGGTACAAAAGAAAAAAAAAACCTTTCAGTAAATATAATCCATAATCTCTCTAAGGAGTATTGCATCATTGGTACCATGCAGGAGACAAATTTTATTCTCAATTCTTTTTGGTAAATTAGTGTTAGAGAGTGGTTACGTGAGAAAATTAAATGTAATTCCATTGTTATCATTGATTTTTATAAATATAGGAAATCAGTTTTGAAAACCATCATTTCATTTTTTTATGAACAACATAAAATTCTTTCATAAATTAAGAGATTATAAAGTGAAGCTAATCAAGTATGGTGGTACACACCTGTAATCCCTGGAATAGTAAGTTCCAGCCTAGTTTGGACATTTGTCAAAAAAGGCCTGGAGATGTAGCAATCCCCAGGGCACATAATAGGATA
>PVJX010036950.1:0-17283 GCA_004027295.1 Dolichotis patagonum | reverse complement strand
ATTTTTTCTCCCACAATGATATGTACTATTTTTATAAACCAAAATGTGAGCTCAAGTCTACCAGACTCCCAAGTAATTCAAATTAGTTAAGAAACAAAATGTGTTCCATAGTCCTGTTAATGAGTGGTAACTCTACAGGGGACATTTACCTCCTCCTTGCTTACCTCCTATTACTGTTCTCACTTCGTACCTGTCAGTACACTGAAACAAACAAAATGTAGAGGGAGAAGACAGAAATCAGGAGACAGAAGGGAAAGACTGGGAAAAAAAGGGATGAGAATGGAGAGGATTGTTTGGCAGAGAAAAAAATTACCTTTTCTTGTTATCTGTCTAGGTTATTTCTAACTCCTAAGGAAATAATTTGTAATGAATATGATGGTATCAGAAGTACAAACACTAAACATGATGAAATGGCAAACAGGCACCGCTGAGGAATTCTAGAAAACGCGTATCTTTCAAAAGCAATTTGAAAAGCTGCTTTTCGGGGATCAGATTACCCCTAGGGTCATCATCACATTCAGGGCAGCAGCAGCTCAAGTATCAAGGCTGAAGAGAAGGCTCCTGCCAGCCTCAATAAGGCAGCTATCAATGGTTTAATTAGATTCAATGCTAAGCTACAAGATCAGGGGTTCACGGATAGACATAAGCAAGGTGAAGGGAGACCCAAATTTGCACACATGTTTGAAGCACCTTGTTTCTTCCACTAATAGATATAATAGTGTAAGTCAAAGACGCAATTTTTCCAACCACAACTATGCTTAATTTTTCTGAATCTCACTGAACAAACTGAAATGCAAGCTTTTAATCTTCACAAATACCAGATGTTATACAAAAAGATAACCAGAGTTTGCTCTTTAACCCACTTGACAAATATCAGAGGGGAAAGAACTAGGATAAAAGCAGTCTAACCTTTGTTTGCAGGACAATATGTGGTAAAAGTATGAATATCCCCAAGGCAAGAGGTTAAAGCATCTCTTGAGATAATGGAGCATCGAGAGAAAACAGTGAAAAGAGGAGATAAGCCTGTCCAGCTGCACTTGGCCACTGCCATCTTTAAATTGGTATGAAAGCTATTTCCTCTGTAGCTTTTTATGATCTGCGCAGTACCCATTGGCAAAAATCATGTTTCTATATGTGATATAAACGCTCCATGTTTAATCAAAGATACTTTTGCCTGAGTTTTTTATACGTATAAAAATAATCATCAGAAAATACTCCTTGCCATATTTAGAGTGTTGAATTTTCAGTCCTTGGTTTCCCCAATGCCTCAGTCAGCTCTTAACGTTTTCTAACATGGATGGAAAGGACACCAGACTGTGGATGCCTCCTCGTTTACACATGCAGACATGTACGTGCGCGCGTGCACGCACACACACACACACACACACACACACACGCCCAGCCTCAGACCTGGGCTTTACCTGACCTCTGAGCCGTCAGAAATGGGAAGAACGGCAATGTGAAGTGTCTGCTATTTACTAGGTACACCACGAAAATATTTGTTTTTTGTAAATTTTCATATCTCTAGGCCTCAACTGCCTTATATTCAATCTGCTAAAATTGAACTATTTTAAAAACTAACGGTCAAAACATCTGTACAGATGGTAAGTGTGAGGCAAGAGAGGGAGTTTTTTTCACTCATCAGTCTAGGAAAAGAAAACTTCAGTGTTACTGTGAGATCGCAGAAGCAACAAGGTAGCCAGAAATGTCTGCAAAGAAAGTACGAAAATACATAGAAAACACCTATGCAGGTAAGTGTGTTTTTCCTAATAACCTAATACTATTGATAACGGCTTGTAGTTTATGAGAGAAAATGGAGTTGTCAACATCCAAAATATCATTTGCCCAGGTACTTAAAATATCTGAGTTGCACTGGCAGAAGGACCCACCTACAAGTTTGATTTAAAAGGAAAACTATCAGGTTATTAATACAACAAAGTTAAAGTCACTGAATAAAAAAGTGAGAATAAACTATTAATCTACCAGTAAAAAAATCTTATACCTTTAACCCCCAAATTACGTTGTCTTGGAGGACATTCCAAAAGTATTCCCAGGACTTCTATTCACACTGCTGAAACATGCAAAAGAAACATTTAGAAGCCACTTACAACCATTAAAATTGAGTCTTCAGATAACTCTCAAACTGTAGTATGAAACTCTATTTTTTAAAAAAATGTAATTACAAAGCGAAGGTCTCGATGTGTTGAATATCAAAGAGGCTTTCACTGTGTCCTTCTGGGAACGCTGCCCCCAGAGTCGCCCATTAAAACCCAGGAAAGTCTGTGAGTACTCTGCTCCTAACAAGCTTTGTTTTACTACGCGAAGAGTGATTCCCTTTTACTCCACTGCCCACTCCACTCCTTCTGAAGTCGCCTGTTTTAACACATGGTTCAGCATTTCTTAATGCCCATTAAATACATATTCACACCTCTCCCACAGGCAAAGGCTACAGACGTCAAGCACTCAGGTGACTTTACTGATGAGCAAACCAGAAAATGAGATCATTTATGTGGTTGCACAATAGGAACTCCGAGTAATGATGATGTCAGACAAAAAGTTGTGGTCCAGGAAAATGTCACAAGCTCTTCCAAACATACAACCACTCCAAAATGTCACCACGTCCCTAACTCTTTTCATCAGCATTTTCTTAGAAATAAAAAACACTGTAAGCAGGATCACAGTCTTTTAACTCAACCACTAAAAATAGTCCTCTATAATTTCAATGTTGCTTGGCGGCTACCTCAAAAATATCCTAATTAGAGAAAGAAGTCAAAGTCATGATATAAATATTATTAACTATAAACAAAGAATTTTCTTTGCAACTTCACTTTAAATGGCATTTGTTTCTTGTTATCAATTAGTATTAGAATCACAACCAGAAGTTTAAAATAGAAAAATGAAGCACAAAAAACACAAATGAAAAGTACATTTTTAAAATGTATTTTTTTAAAGAGGATATGGAGAGGATAAGGGGAGAGAATATGGCTCTAAGTCTAAGCAATTAAAGAATTATGAGATTAACCCACAACCTATTAATGCTAAGAAGGGAATGGATTAATTATTATGGTATATTCATATAACAAAATATCGTAACAATTGAAATTATGGTTTTAAAGGATATTCAGTGATACAAGAAAGCCCTTTTAAACAGGAACATAAAAAATGAAACATGATCCTATTTTTGTTGGGGAAAAGTCCCAATATTAACAATACAACTGTATGATTTTACCTTTTGTTGTACTTACCTGCATTTTCCACGTTTCCTAGGCAGGCATATTACTTATATACTTACGATAAAAACAGCATTTTTTTAAAAAACCAAGAGAAATCTCAGGAGGGAACCAAGTGCATGGCACAAAGCTAAGTGGTTTTGAACACATTTTCTCATGGAAAAGCACACATGGCCAGCAGTGAAGAAATCAACTACACTGCTCAAAAGCAATTTACTGAAATCTCATGATGAAAATAATCAGGCTTTTCCTATAAGACATGTAATAGAAAAATTCCAACTAAGAAGTTATAGTTCAACAACAAAACTCAAAAATTCTACCGTTACAAAGGGGTGCACAGGTAGCCATACATCACTGGCCAACAGGAAAACTAAATGCACTGAAGAGCCAAACCACTGAGATAGACCAACTGACCAAGGAAACGACATTCCAGACAGGATTCCTGTGGCCCAGGGTAACTGAAATTGGGCTAGGTGGGGATGGAAAGAATTCATCAGGAAAGGAAGGGGACCGGCGAGCAACTTGCGGTGGCACTGGGAGAACGCCAAGTCCCGGCAGAGACGAGCCGGGCCCTCAGCGAGGCCCGGGGAGGCAGCAGCCTGGAGCCGTCTCCGATGACCACTCCATGCTCTTACCCTCTGGTCCTCAATGTGACCGGGAAAGGACCCCCGCAGGCAGCAGCCCTTCCCAGACACAGTGCGTCTTCAGGGGATCTTCACTAACTCTCCCGTGACAGGCTGACCTCTCCTCTGCTTAAAGATTAAGGACTAAATGGTAAATTTGAAGATGACTATATATCTACTTGAGTCAACATATGCCCCTTTCACACTTAAAATCAGCAGCCAACCACTGAGTACAAAGGTCAGCAGCCCTGCTACCCTCGGAGAGGGACGCCAGTCCCCATGTGGTGGGACTGGATCCCGCAGGCTCGCTGGCCCTCCCTACAGCAAACCAAAGCCAGACGCTGGACTGGGCTGAGCTGGCCGGATTCTCTCTCCACTCCAAATGCCACACAAGCTAGAGAAACAGAGGTGAACAGCTAACGAGGGCATCGCATCCACAACACCCAGAGCGAGCACAGCCTCGCCCGTCCTGTCTTCCCTTCCCTTCCCGGCCCCGGCCGTCTGCACTGGCACAGTGCACACGCAGGTGAAAAGGAGAAGCAGAACAGTGGTGTTTTTCCTTGGCCCAACTTTAACGAGAACATTCCTGTTAGTGCAAACCAACACCACGCTGCATAATTGACGAGGACTGTTTATTTTCCAACTTGCCAGTACATGGCGCTATGTTCTTGGTGGATTTATTAGGCAAGGTAGTGCCCGATTAGCAACACTTCCCAAGATGTCATCTCAAAGAGAATTCCACTTCTGTTTTTCTTAACCTAACCTTGGATCATGAGTAGCAAGACTCTGCTAGTGAGGAAAGAAAAGCTCATTAATTATTTTTACTAATCATAGGAAAGTAATTCAAATACATCTTACTTGATCAATTAAACAGAAGAACAAAACACATTATACAGTACAGGATAAATACTAAGTTCCAATTAATAAATCCATCACATTAATTCCCAAGTGATAAAGCTTTCAGGGCCAAATCCATAAAATTTTACATGACTCAATAATTATTTAGATTTTTGATAAATGCAATGTATTATTTAAAATTAAAGTTTGGTGAAAAAAATTAAGGATTGCTTCTAAAGCTCCTAAATGAGAAACACAATAAAAGAGCACTATCACTGTTGCCCACTGTAAAGACTCTTCATCTTGTTTCTGTTTGGTATATCAAACTTACATAAGAAAAAAAACTTTTTTAAAAAAACATGAATGTTAACCACTCCATCTCCTCTAAGGAACTTAGCAACATCAGTTATAATTTTTCTAACACAATATACATTTTATAAGGATGATATTGACTCAGTTAAAAACAGTGACCAAAACTGACCTACTCAGTAAATTTACAAGACTTCCAATAGACTAAACAAACACAGTCATGTGCTACTGACACACTAGTTAATAAAGGGTCACATTAACATCACATGTGTCCCACAATTAAATGAAGCTCATCAGACCACAATGAAGCCAAAAGCCCCCAGTGCCTAGTGGGTCTGTGGGTACCACAGACAGTGGGTCTGTCGTGATGCTGCCGCAAACATCCATCGTGCTGCCGGTAAAAGGACAGCTCACACAGTTATGTGTAGTGCATAATACTTGATTATAATAACAAACAACTATCGCTACTGGTGAATGCACTGACTATATCAGCAACAAGGTTATTGTTTTATAATGCACTACCGTAGAACAATATATCCAGCTGCACCAGCCACAGCCTTATCCTTCTTGCGGTTTCCATGTCTCCTGGTTGCATCTGGAAGGAGTGACTGACCTATAATACGATGTTCACACAAGAGCACATTTCTTAAAATCTGTCCCTGTTTCTATGCAAAGCATGACTGTTTAAAACATGAGCCACATTATTTATCAATAACCGCTGCTCCCAGTTACTGAGATTTGCTGCTCCCTGACAGTAGCCCAGTGGGAAATGAGCCACAGACACAAAGTTTAACACCACCGCTCACCAAACCACCTAAGTGCCCACAGCTGGGTGAGGGAAGCTGCCTGCACTAGATTTCCTGCAAGGTTTGGCAGTAGAGTCACTATAATGAAAAGAGAGCAGAGACCACACCCCAGAACCAGTGGGTTTCAACCAACCCCTCTGAACCTTAATTTCAACAGGGATAAGGGCAGTGATCTCTATCTCTTGGGGCTCTTATGATTAAATATATGTAAAGGACTTAAGATAGGGCACAGCACACAGGTGTTCCACAAACGTTACCTGCTGTTATTAGTTAGGGACTAACAGGCAGGGCTGGACCACCTCCCTGACTTAACAATGGCATTTGGTCCTCATAACAATCCTTGTAGTAATGTTTTCTCCAATGTACAGAAAAAGGAAGAGGCAGGTATAAATTCAATAACTTGCCCCAAATCACGAGACAGCAAGTGACAGAACCAAACTCAAACACAGGATGTTCAATACCAAGAACCATGTCTCTGTTTTTGTATTTTGTTTGATTTTTAAATTTGTTAGGATTCAGGCAATACAAACAGGATCGCTATTTGTGTGCAATATAAATTTAAATTAGTCATACCAAAATGAAAGGTAGTACTTATTTTAAAAGCTAACTTTCCTCAAAAACCACTCAAAAAAAAAGCCGGGCATGGTGGCACATGCCTGTAATACTACCACTTGAGAGGCTGAGGCAGGAGAATTGTTTGCAAGTTTGAGACCAGCTTGGGCTACAAAGTGAATGTAGAACAAAGGCAGCGTGAACTGTACAGCGTGACCTCAACTCAAAAAGACAAAAACAAAAACAAAAAACATCAAAAGGCAGCAATATCACCCTCATTTTTTAAAAAGGGGAAACTCACTCTCAGAGGGGTTAAGTAACTTATCCAACATCCAACAGCTTTTAAGACATAGAATTTAGATTCTATCCAAAGACATGATGAACCATAGGTTTTCCATTATGCAGTGCCAATTTTCTAAGAGTTGTCTTTTCTCTGGACAATAGCTCTAAAGGCAATCTGTAGAAATTGCTACTAAAAGGCAAAAACCCTTTTAAACTACTCATTTAGTTAAAAATTAAACACATCATCTATTTCAGATATATCTATTCTTTGACAAACAGATCTATTTTTGATTAACCTAAGAATAGTCATCCCTTTTTTTAAAATTTGATTGTAACCATGTCTAACCTTATTATTTCTTCTGCATGTAAGATGCCACATGCTATCCTGGAAGAGTGAGGAGGCACTTTTTGTAGGGTGTAGATAAAAACAAGCTTTTCTTAGAAGAATGTCTATATTTATGCCACCCTCTCAACTGTCTGAATGACTTCCTAAGGGGAACTGGGCGTGATTTAGCCCAAAAATGCATGTCCTTCTAAAGTTCTGCAAACCTTATAACCGAGACTCATCAATCAGTAAAACCAAAAGACCACACAGGTGCATAGGTGTTTTACTGTATCAAACCAGATTAAATGTCTACTTCATTATACCTTCCATCACCTAATCTAAGGTGGTACATATTATGATTTTTAAAAAAATACAATCTGTCACATATTTCTTGGTAATATATCATTTTTACTTTGATACACCAAGAAAAAAAACATTATTTATGAATATTTTATCAAGTATCATCACTCTTTCAGAACACTGGAGTAACAAATTGGCAATTTCATAAAAAAAAAAAATTAATTCAACTGGTCCAGTGCTAAAGGAGGAAAAACTCAGTGAAAGGCCATTCAACCAAGATGGGTTTCTGCTTTAGTGACAAGTAAATTTCTTTTGATTTTACCCCAAAAGCCCTAAATTTTAAACAATTCAGACTACTTCTCAGATCTCACAGAATGGAGTCAGAATCTTCAGGGCACGCAGTAAGCAGCACAACAAAGATCATGCCACTTTAAAAATCTGCCCCAAGATTTCCAAAGCTGGTAAGAATTTCAAACTAAAATTACAAATATCTAAAATAACCTATGAAAAGAAACACAAAAATGTGCCTTCTTTGGTGTCTACAGTATTACATCCACAAACACAGACAATAACAAGAGTTGAAAACGTGGATAAATACATCGATACACACTCCTCAACCTCTGTGGGATGTGATGAGGCAGCCACGCCGGCAAACAGCCTGGCAGCTGTGGCATGTAATGCCACCTGCGGGGAGTGGAAAAATGCCCGAAGTGTCACGCGTGAGTGTTTCCACCAACGTTACTCACAGCAGTTGAAAAGGAGAGACACCCATCAATGTGAACGCGTAAGCACAATGTGGACCCTGTGTGCAGTGGGACCCTACTCACAACAAAGGGATGAACAGTCAAATGGTAACGTGGAGAGGCCGCAGCCTCCACAGGGACGCGCTGTTCCCCATCGGGAAACGCCGAGACAGGCCGCTCTGCAGGCAGGGAGTGGTGCGCTGGCAACAGCAGTGGTAGGTAGTACACGAGTGCGTAGTTTCTTTTTAAGATGATGAAAATGTTCTGAGGTTAGACTGTGGCGATAACTGCACAAATACATCAATGTACTAAGACTTATTAAACTGTGCACTTAAAACAAGTGAATCCTCAGCCAGGCACAATGGCGTGTGCCTGTCACCAGTACTGGGGGCAGCTGGGCAGGAGGGTGTGAGCTTGAACCCTGCAGGGGCAACTCAGACACTGACTCAAAACAATCATCGAAGCAGGGCGAGGTGGTGGGCACTATCCCAGCACCTGGGAGGCTGACGCAGGAGGATTGCCACAAACTGAAAGGCCAGCCTGGGCTGCACAGGAGCTCAAGACCAGCCTGAACTGCAGAGTAAAACCCTGCCTCAAAAAAAATTATTATTATTATTGTAACAATAACAATAACTGAAAGAAGGGCTGGGGATGTGGCTCAGTGCAGAGGCCCTGGCTCCGAAGCCCAGCACCATAATAACTAACCACATTCATGGCACGTGTCTTAGCCCATTTTCTGATGTGACAACAGAACAACTGCGGCTGAGCACTGCAGTAAGAGCGAGGCTCATTTAGTGCACAGTTCAGCGGCCTCCAGAGTGGGCACCGCATGTGTTCATCTCTGGCTACACCACAGCCTCCGGAGACACCACACAGCAGGACACGAAGACAGTCAGAGTCCGAAGCCAGGCTTGCTCTTTATGGCGCTCTGCTCTCGTGGGCACTACCTGGGGTCCACTGCGAAACACGTTAACCTCTTCCACGGGCGATGCCCTGATGACCTACCCAAGTCCCACCAGGGCCTGCACATCGCCTCGACACCAGGGACAGTGCCCACTGAGGAAGCCTGGGGCCCCTCCCCGTCACAGCGGGAAACCACACCTTAATTTCCTTTATTTGTATAAGAGTTCTCTGAATAAAACAACCCCACATGCAAGTAGTGGAAAGCTATACATATTCAGAAGGCCTTGGCTTCTAGGGAAATTTAGAAAATTAAAGTTTTCCATCAAGTTTTGACTCTTTAAAGGTTTTCCCTCTTTATATCCAGGAGACTGCTTCAGATGATTCACAGACTTCTTGGTGTAGAAATTGGGACTTTATTAATGCTAACATTGGCAGAATGTGAGCTTGGATATTTACAGGATTTTCTTCCCAGATGACTAGAGATATTTAAACATTACACAGTGCAAATTATAGTTTACTGCAAACGAAAAAACAAATCATGCTGTATAAACAGGTATTATACTTGTATTACTTGGAATATTAAGATTTACTTAAAATTCTTTCATTAAAGCTTGTTGGAACTGAGCCTGAAAGACAGACACCTCATCAGGGCTCAGCTGACGTTTACTCAGGGATGCAGAGCACTGTATACACAGCGAGCGGAAACGGTGTAAAGCGCTCAGGGCTTGTTTCTTTAGGGTGTTTGAAGCCAGGACCATGAATTTTGATAATTTAACATAGCATTTAGCATATAGTAAGACTTCAGTTTTGTTTTTAGCCTCAGGCATGTCTAGCATTACATAAGGTATCATCATATACAGCTGAAGAAATGTTTTGTAACAGAACTTCATCAAAATGACATTTCTTGGACAATTAAATGCCTATATCTTGTACTAACTAGTGTGTGTGTGTGTCTTTTTGAGACAGAGTTTCATTATGTAGTTCAAGCTGGCCTTGAGCTCACTTTGTAGCCCAGGCTGACCTTGAACTTGCAGCGATCCTCCTGCCCCAGCCTCCCTCCTGCCCCAGCCTCCCGAGTGCTGGGATTACAGGTGTGCGTTACCACGCCTGGCCACAGCTCATTTAAAGACAGCAATATGCAATGTATTAGCCACTGTTACTCTGTTATCTTGTTTTGAAGTTTTTTTTCTCTTTAAAATTTAAAAATTTTAAAAATGACATTACTTGAAATTTTGGATCAATAAAGAAGTATTCTTGATTCCATTACATAATATTTCAAATACAAAGGAAAGCTGGACCAATTTCTAATTTTCATGAATTGAAATATAGTATAAACCTGCATAGAGTTACATAATTGAGCAATCACATTAAAAACCTTTTAAGCTATGAAGACTTTAATGTTGATATTAAATTACCTAGGAAAAATGTCATTCTTGAATTGAGGTATTTCATGTAAATCTTACTCGCTTAGGCTTCACATTTTATTTTATAGTTACTAATTACCAGTAACATGTATGATATTGAACAGATCAGACCATTTCTCCAAGCACCACAAATTCGAACAGAATTCAATTTAGGAAACTTCCTGAAGTGCCTGGAGGCAGACTCGGCACTCTGTGAGAAGCCAAGCACACCTGAGCGCTCTCTTGAACATTCAGTCATAGACACTAAGAATTTCAATCTAGTTCTCAATGGTTTGCATTTCAGTGTCATTATTTTTGTTACAGGATAAATACAGATTTTCTTCATTTGTGAAAACATATCTTGAAAGAAAAAGGAGTTTCATGTTAATCTGCATCTCACAGACACTAACCTGAGATACCGTATGTACATATAACTATGTATTGGACTCTATCTTGATTCAACTTGCTTTTAAGACCTAACAGTGTTATTGACGCTACATTATCTGCTTTATCTCCAAAAACACTTACTTAGAAATGGAAGCCAGTTTGTAAAATTAGAAGCCAGTCTTACAAGCCCAACTTAAGATAATACTATAGTTTGTTTACAAAGAAAAATTAAATCAGGAAACTCTATACTCATTTGAAAACAACTTGTTCCTATATATTTTTTAAAGCACAGGAACTCAGTACAAGTGAGTGAACACAATTTCAATTCCTGGGCTTATTCCCGACATCCCCACTACAGGTCAAATTTATTTTGACCTCTCTGGCACAAATTTCTAAGGAATTTTCTCATTTTTTAGAGATCCCCCCAATCCTCCTACTCCAGAAATCATGTAGTAATATTTCTGTGAGGAGTCTTATTTAAGAAAGAGTAAGAATAAAAATCAGAGGTAACTTGAAAGTAAAAGTTAGGAGTGTTGGTACTGAGTTACATTTGTTAAAGCGAAACAAAATTTCTCAGCCACCCAGGATGAGACCAGCAGGGGACGCAGAGGTCTGAAGCAGGAGCTTGGAGGGCTGGGAAGTAGCGGGGAAGGTGAGGGGCTTGCCCAGCATGCATGAGGCTCTGGCTTGGACCCCCAATACTGCCAACAAAACAAAACAAAACAAAACAAAACGCCACAAAAACTAACATCAAATAATCACTTGACACTGCAGCCTGGACTGAGAGGGCCCCACCAAAGGACACTGGCGTCTCTGGTGGCCTCTCTTTGCCAGCGGAGGCGATTAATCAGAATGACCATGACAGCAGCACCAGTGAACGCCTGTCATTTCTTACTAATCAAACACCAGCCACACTTCCACCTCACTAAGTCACTTAACATCCGGAACACTAGGAAGTAGGTATTCCTGCTATCCCTATCTCATAGTTACAAAAACTTAAGATTACACAGTCAGCAGCAAGACACAGGAATTCAGACATGGACTGGCACTACAGCTAAGCCCTAGTGAACAGTAACTTCATTTACATCCTCGCACAAGAAACCCTATGCTCTGTTTTTTGCCATGGCTCTGATCACTAACAAGTATGGGAAGGGCAGCGTCCAGCCCTAACCACCGTCAGACACAACTGCCTCTGCTGACCCTCACGGGCTTCCTAGCCAGCAGGAAACCTGTGCAAGCCTCTCACAGAAGCAAGGAAGAGCCCTCATAAAATGCAACACACTCAACTCTAAAAATACGCGACATTGTAATGCTATTATAATGAGAGGGTAATGAAAAGGAGGAAACATGCTAACACAGGGGAGCTCAAACAATGTTAGCCACTGAGCCACGGCAGTGAATCGCCCGACACTTCCTTGTCCTTCACACTGCAGGCAAGAATGCACGTGCCTATTTGCATTCCTTTAATACTCATCATATCACTCTGGTTTACTACTCCAAATCGTGACCTTGACTAAATCATGCATATACAATATGAACCAAGACTACGCACCTTTCCTGGTTACATGTGTCCAACAGCATGCATTACGGAAAACTGTACATTTTAAAGAAATTTAAGCACCACGAATATTAATTATCTTAATTATATTTTTAATATAACTAACATATTGCTGCTATTTGTTCATTAGAAATAAAAATAAGATCATGAAACTCATCTAAATTATCCAAAACTTATTAAGGTGACTTCCAAATACTTGCATAGGGTAAAATTAAAGTGATGCAAGTTAAGATAAATAGTGCTGGCTATTCAATCCAGAGCTCTCAGAGTAAGAAACTCAGGAGGCTGGACCACTGTCACAGGCAAGAGGTCTGTGGTAATTCCAGGTGTCCAGGTGTCTCTAGAATTCCTCCTAAGGCAGAATAGGGAGAGGCCTGCAGAAGTTACCCTTCTACTTCCACTATGCAGGATCATAGAAAACTGGGCAGGAAAAGAGGTCAAATATTCACTTACAGAATTTGTTACATTTATAATGAACCATTTATCTATATAAGATAGTGCGGAAGTCCTGACCTTTGTCAAAACAAAACAAAACAAAACAAAACAAAACACTGCAGCCTCAATCTATACAGGCCAGTACTGTTTTATCAATGAGACACTGAGGTTAAAAGGGCACTGGGAGTTTAACACCTAGCTGGGGGCAGAAACCCAACTTCTGACTCTCAATTACAGGCCCTTTCCACTGCAGCACTCTCTGATGCATGGTGTCATCCCCAGGGGCATGTGGCCCTCAGCATGTTTTATGGATACTCAAAAAAAAAAAAAAAAAAAAGACAAAATTAAGAAACACTGTGAAATGAAGTTTCCTCTCTGCCTCTTAGGCAGTCAGCTAAGCTGTTTGCCTTTGTTCTGCTTAATATTTTCCCAACTGATTTGACCACAAAATGAATAATGCTTGCTGATATCATGCAAAACATTATTTTGGGAATAATATTTGGGAAATATTAGCTATAGGCTAATAATTTTTTTGTCTGTTTGGCTCTCAATTGTATTTTTCTTATTGGTACTGTGTATGTTTGCAAGACATAATAATTACATCTATTATAGCAAACTGGTACATATGTGTATTGCACCTTAATCAGTTTTATTTCTCCCCCCTCCCTGGGACCTCTCTCTAGCTCAACATAATGGAGAGTTAGCATACAGCAACTATTTCAGAGATCTGACAACCCAAAAAACTAAACCAAGTCACTGGAAACAAGTGCCCAGAGCTTGGAGCATAATACATCAAAAGTACTTGATTTAAGAATATAAAACTAAAAATAAATAAAAGCCATGTAAAACTATACTGTATCAACTGAAAGTTCAATATAAATATAGTCTTCTAACAGCACTATTATCCATCATTTTCCAATTACTACCTGTAAGATAAGGCTCTGTAATAAAGGAGATACAAGGACAATGACTCTTGGTCTATGTATTCGAAGTATACTGCAAATTATGCTGTTATAAGGGCTGGGATAAAAAGATACCACTGCAGTAGCACAGAGAGAGAAGAATAACACATCATAAGAGATCCCTGGGTAACTGCTATTGGGTGGAACGTGCGTTTAGCTCGTCTCTACCATGAGCACTTCAGATGTTTCTATCTAAAATGGTAAAACAGGATCAGAACCTCTGTATCTTTTCCTCTTTCTGTCTCTATGCAAACAGGATCATTTCCATTTGAAATGTGATTTCTCGAGAAATAGCTGAATACTACTATGGTCTAAGTTCTATGGAAAGATGGTAACTTTTAAAGACAGTAATTCCAATGGGATGAAACATATCAAGTATCTCTAAAGCCAAGAGTTCTTAAAAGTAATTAAAAACAAAAAACAGTATTGTCCTTTGGAGGATGCTATGTAACTACATGATTCTGTAAACCTTATAAACGAGAGGGGTAGGGGAGACAGGAAGGGAAGGAGGGAGGCAAAGGGAGAAAGACTGTATGAATCACATGGCTAAAAGCACTCTACTACCATGAGAAGGAACATACACATCTTTTCTACAGCTACAGGAGACAACTAATCCAGTCCCCAGGGGATTATGAAAGATGCCCCTGAGGGGAACACGTGCCTTCTGAGTTTTAAAGACCATCTTGAGTTAGGTTGTAAAAAGGCATAAAACAGGCCACATACCAAGGTGAAAAACAGGACAGCAAACTTGGAACAGTTGTATTTGTTGACGGGATGGCATCAGAAGGTGAGAAGAACTGAACACAGGAAGGGGCAAGCAATGAGACCATGCAGCAAACTGGAACTAGGTTAGAAAAACCCTCACAGTTCTGAATCCTGGAAGAAACTTGGAGTTGATGTCATACGGGAGAGACAGTGCCTCAAGGATCCTGAGTGGGGAAAGGACAAGGTCACGTTTTTGCTTAAGATGAATCACTCTCATGGGTGTGAAGAGAAACTGCAATGAGAATGAAGAAACAATGAAGGGAGACCGTGGCAGATTTTAGAAATATTTATAAAATGTTTATAAACAAGTAACGGAATCACCACCAGAAGAACAAATGTAAAGGAAGCTTTATATGAGTTTTCATACTCCTGTAAAGATAATTCTATTACAGCACTTACCATAAACTATAATAGCTATTTATTTACATTTTGGTCCTTCCATAACATAATACAGTTTTCTGAAGATAAGAACTCAGAGTCTGATACATTTAGACCTACCAATGTTATTTAAATACAGGTCCGTACAAATCCGGCCAGGACATTTTATTTTGGAGACAGAGAGACCTTGTAAGAAAACTCTTAAATCTATAAATCAAACTGCACTGGATAATACTAAATGCACTAAATTATCCCTATAAAAGTCAGTAAAAGTCTCCACTCGGTAATTTTCCTCCTAGTTTTCTAACAGTACATAAAACAGTACAACCAAGTGTCAGGACAAAACAAACACGAGAATTAAAAATATATCCTGCTGCCTACCATTTTGAATACTGGAAAAATAAGACCTCATCCTCTGATTCCTCGAAGCCGTAAAATGATTGAATTTTAGTAAGACCACCTTACCAAGCCCCCCTTGCACACTGTCTTTACCTGGTAAGAAACCACACTAATCTCCTCCACAAAGCTGCAAGCCAAGACTCCAGCTGCGATTCTAGTCCTACTACAGGGCCGGGGTGGAGGAAGACCAGGAAGCAAAAGTGGACCAAGATTTCTTTTTAACTGCCACATAAAATACATTCTAACAAGGTTATTAATTCTGTGTAAAAGTTCAAGTGTGAAACCTTTAGGGTGTATACTCCAGCATTTTATTCTACTGCAGGGGAAATTTGGCAGACAGCGATTTAGTTTCTATGCTATCCTGTTAAATAAGCAGCATTTATAAATGTCATTCTTTAACAAATTATAAACATTCAACAGGTTACCAATGTTTTAGATTCTTTCAGGTCAAGGAAGGCACATTTGCCTAATTTTAGGCTGTCAGTGTTAACTATCAAGTTCTTTCCCCACTATGTCTGTTACCACAGTTAAAGATAAACAGCAAGACATTTGGAATATAAGTGGCAAATATTCTATCTTTGACTACTGTCTCTATTTTAAATTTATAAATCAGAATAAAAAAAGTTAAGAGAGTGGTATTGCAGTGTGCCATGAAATATTTTTCTTTCCAAAAATTCAATGAGTATAAGACGCTTTAGACTCATTAGAGAATCTCACTTCTATTCAAATATTTGCTAGACCTCCTCCTACCTGTGCAAACAATTAATTTTTAGGCATTGCTTAGGCAAATGAGTGCTTCCTTTTGATACAACTATTCAATTTATATAAAAAATGACTGCAGCACTTCAAAAAAGTTATACACAACATGAAACTCCTAGCTCTGACATACCTAGGTATTTGGTGTGTCAAACAAAAACCTCCTGTTACAAGTTGAATGACTTTTAAAGACAGCAAATATAAATATTAAGCATTGGGATGTGTACGTATTCACAATGCCTGAACATGATGAAAAGATGTTTCAAAAATCTTAAAAATAATTTTGTTCTGACACTGTTTTTGCGAACCCAGTAGCTGTATTCACAGGAGAAATGGGTATGGTCCTGGACATTCATAAACATTAACTGTGTAGCAGCTCAGGAGAAAACCGCTAGGATACAGTGCAAGGTATTTTATTCTTTAATTTTTAAATTTTTCCATTTTCTTTACCCACAGGAGCTGATTTTGCTAACTGTGCTAAATACTAAATAACAGTCCAAAAAGAAAACGTCTATTAACTTTGGATTCATTTAAAAAACAAAAAGGCAAGACCTTCAGTCTCTTTATTTCTCAGTTCTCCTCTGTAAGATAAACTAGAGAGGTTAACATCTGAGCTATCTTTTCTCCCTACACTGATGAGTCTTTAGTTAAAAAAAAAAGAAAAAAGTCAGATTAAGGCATGAGGTAATCAGCAGCCCAAAGGCACAGGCACCCAGAAAGGCAGCTTTGTGAGTCAGAAGGAGCTCCAACCAAGCTGCTGGTTGCCGCCCCGGAGCTTTCCCTCACACTGAGCCTTAGAGCAATGCAGTTCATTTACCTGTAACCGGTCACACTCACCAAGCACAATTAGATGGTGGTAAACTTAAGAAAATGCATCATTTCCTCTGTTCCTCTCTAAACACCTCTTTTTATCATCAGTAGTCCATATGATCCCAGGTAAGAGGGACACACATGGAGGAAAAATGCGTACCTTGGGCTGGAAATTCAAGCAAAGGACCAGAGGGAAAGCAATTAAGTGCCAAGATTGTAAATAACACAAAGACAAACGAACCTGATCACTTCTAACAGTGTTTTCGTTTTTAGCAAGAACACTGCACTCAGTGTTTACCTATGTTAGTTATCTCACCTAATGGGCACATCAGTCTTGAAAGAATTCTCATCTCAGTACAAGGGAGGGAGGAAAGAAGAGCAGGGGTTGAAACAAAACACAACAAAAAATAGATCTTGGTGATAAATCATTGACCATCTCTAAAGAATGGCTGCTGAGTTAGAATTAAATACTAATATAAAAGCATGCATTTAGGGCTGGGGATTTAGCTCAGTAGCTTAA
>PVJX010036949.1:0-17263 GCA_004027295.1 Dolichotis patagonum | reverse complement strand
ACTTTTTACTCATTGCTGAGACAAAATACCTGATGCCCAAATTTGGGAAAGGAAAGGTTTATTTCTTACAGTTTTTGGAGGTTTCAGTCCATACTCAGTTGGCTCCAAGGCAAGGTGGCATGGCGGGGCCACAGTTCATGGCGGCTGCAAACAGCAAGCAGAAACTGGCAAGAGAGAGTGAGACACCCCTTCTTCCTTCCATTACATTGCATCCTGGCTGCACCCCTAGTAGGGTGTAGCACTGACACCACCAATCCAATGAACCAATCACAAATGCACAATGCAAATACATGAGTCCTGGGGGCCACCTACATAAACCATGACAGTATGCTTCATTTATTTCTATGCCAAAATTTTTATCCATGTTTGGGAAGTTTTCTGCCATTATTTCTGAGAAGAAACTTTTATGGCATTTGTGTTGTCTCCAGATTTCTCATTGACCCCAATGTATCTTATGTTACTCTTCTTTGTTTCATTTTGTAGCTGTTGGATTATCTTTCATGGTGCATTGCTATTTTAAAGCTATCTTTAATTTCATGATATCTAGTTGCATTTGTGTCTCCAAAATCTGATATATCCTCTGCTACATTCAATCTGTTGCATCTAGTTTCTATGGAAGTTAAATCTCTTGAATTTCTGTTTGGACATGCTTCATGGATTCTGTTTCAATCTTATGTTATGCTTTTATTTACATCATTTTTTCTTTTCTTATTTTAAGAGAATAAAACAAAAAAAGCAATGCAGATCAGAACAGAATAATATGAACACCACAGGAGTTCAAAACAAGAAAACAGGAAATCCAAAGTGGATACTATAATGTGTCTTGTTTTCTTTGAAATAGTTATCTATATCTTCATACAAAATAGATTTGAATAAAACATAATATTATAAAACCAATCAAAACAAAGCAATGGAAGCATTACAGGCTTTGAGAACCAGACAATAGAAAGTGAACAATGGCTACCATAAAGTCTCTTGTTCTCTTCAAAATTGCTGTCCATACCTTCACATATATTGAGAGCAAATAATAGAAAAAAACAGACTAGAATCATCAAAACAAAGAATAAAACCATTATATGACTTCAAATCAAGATAATAGGAAATGAGCAATGCCTACCATGATGTCTCATTTTCTTCAAAATAGCTGTTCGTATTATCACATATAATAAAATTGATTTTTTCAAACTCACTAGGAGAAATCTATGCATATATAACCCTATACATGTACATCTATCCTTTCTGTATTAGAGGAAAAACACAAAATAAAAAATGTAAGAAAAAAAGAGATAAATACATATCAATAACAGAAAACCCAAACAATAATATAGCCTTTCAAAATAAGGTGATAGAAACATAAAAAATGTTATTTTGCATATTTTCATTAAGAATTGCTCAGATTATCATATATATATACATATATATACATATATATATGAATAATAGATCTAATCCTATGAATATTTTTTGTGAGAACTAATAGTGATAGTAGTACAATCATTTTAGGTATCGTAAGTGTATATGTACAAATTTATATCTTTTTTATTTTCTCTTACTTTTTTCTTCTTATTCCTGAGTTATTTTTTCCCTTTAACCAATTTCTTACCCTTTGACAATATTTACTTGAAGATTTTCTATCTTATTTACCTTTTTAATTTCGTAAACCAGGGAGACAATTTGGTATTTACACATGCAAGTTTCATTTTGTTAACTTATTAGTATGGATTCTAGTTTCATCCCTTTACCTATAAAAGCCTTGATTTCATCATTCTTTATCTCTGAGTAGTATTCCATTGTATGCAGAACCATATCTTCTTTTTTTATCAATTCCTTGGTTTATAGTCATTTGGGTTGTTTCCAAGATTTGGTTATTACAAATTGTGCTGCTATAAACATGTGTGCATATATATCATGGTGTTATGATGTTTTCAATAGTTCTGGGAATATGTTCAGCAGATGAACAGCTGAGTCTAATGGCATATCCAAGCACAGCTTTTTGAGCAACCTCCACACTGATTTTCACAGACGTTGTTCCAACCTACACTTCTGCCAAGAGTGCAGAAGTGTTCTTTTTTCCCATAGACACTCTAGCATTTCTTATTAGTGGTTTTCTTTATCTTGGCCAATCTTTCTGGAGTGAGATGGAATCTCATTGTTATTTTCATTTGAATTTCTCTAATGACCAATTTGTAAAGGCTTCAAAGTTACTCTTTGGCTCAGCACCCAATCCTTTGGTGCTGGGCTGTGGTGATGATTATAATCCACTATATCACAGTGTTATCATACAGGGGAGGAAAACTGATTATAACATGTATGACATCCTGGCTAAAGTATTACAGTTAGTAATAAGAAAATTTTCAAATATAGGTTAACCACTGACAAACTATGGAAAACTTTGATTTTATTGTATAACTTTAGCATTTGCTCCTGTGGTTGGAGGTAGCATGCAAAGGTATAGCATGCACTTGTTTTCAATGCTTTTCACCTTATTGGAGACTTAAGCCTTCTACATGAATTAGGGAGTAAAGAAGGGTAGGAAACAGGATGGAGTGATGAATATTGTCAAATATAGTAAGAGTCAAGGAATAAGGTCAAAGAGTATTCTCCCAAGTTTTGGGAAACTGGAGGACACAGCACAGAGTGAGATAAAATGTGAAGGAGTAATCAGAACTCTTAGAGAAAAAATTTACTCACTTGAAAGTTTAAATTCAAGTAGTTGAAGAAAGAGAGAAAGAGAAGCTATAGAATAAAATGAGAAATATACATAAGAAATCTAAATAGCCAAGGATTTAGTTCAGTGGCGAAAGTGCCTGCCTAGCAAGTGCAAGGTCATGAGTTTGATCCCTGATACAAGAGAAAAAAGAAACAAAGAAAAAAGGAAAGAAACCTAAACAGTGAAAAAATAAGGAAGAGGAGAAAGAATAAGAAGAAAAGAAAAGGGAAAAAAGGATACCAGATAAAGAGATGAGGAAAAAGATAAAATAACCACAAAATATGAAACAAAATAAGACAACATCCAATCAGACAGGAAAGGTATAAACAATTAAACAAGTGATAAAAGTAAAATACATCTGCTGTTTACAGTTCTGTGATAGTGTCCATGTTAGATCCCAGAATTGTGCTGGGTATGGAGCTGATCTTGGTCTCTGGATGTGGTGGCTGAGACTGGTCTTCTGGTGGTGGAGTTGCCCAGAGCCCAACTGCTGGTTCCTCACTGCTGCTTCTGATGTTTCCATGTTGCTGGTCTCACTGATTACTCCACCCTCCAAAGGTGTGTGTGCTTCTGTGCACCTGGGGCCCTACTGCCCTTGATCTCAGTGTGTCAGTCAGTCCACTTGCCAAAGGCATATGCATGCTAACATACCTGGGGACTGTTGTCCTGACTATCAGAGTTCTGGTTAGTGTGTCTGCAAAAGGCTGGTATCTGTACTTTTAATTTCACTTTTGCATTTTAATTATAATTTCCACAGGATTGTTGGTAACATATAAAATTAAAATGAATTTTTGTATACTGTTTATATTCTGCAACCTTGTTGAACTGATTTATTGAACTTAGGAGAATTTAGATTTCTTCAGTAAAATTTGTGTTCTATTTTGTTTTGTTAGGATTGTAGGAATTTCCTACAAAGACAATAATGCCACTTGCTAATAAGTTTTATTTTTTCTTTTCTATCAGTATATCTTTCATTTACTATCTTTTCTGACTTCCCAGCCTAGAACCTTTAGTACTACTATTATGGGGAGCTAAGTTAGAATTCAATAGGAAATTAGAGAGAGTTAAGCCCTAGAGGAAATCAGTACAAAAGATAAGAACACAACAAAATTGTGACTGAAGGTGCTTCTGAAAAAGGCAATCCTTTGACATTAAAATCACAATGGCTAGACTTGTATGATTCCATAAAGTGTGAATGGAATTTTGAAATTATATTGTAGTTGGTACCATCCAGCACACTGAGTCACATCAGATACCTAGGTGGGTGACCAGAGCATCTGGACCTATCCCTTCCCCAAAATTCCTTAGTTCTTTCCATGTATCCTTGCTACATGACTCTATTCCCTACTGGATCAATATTAGTTCAGCAGCAATATTTAAAATCTTATTGGTTGATTATAATTTAACTCATGTTTGTACGTTCTTTGAGATTTTGCAGCCACTTCATGGTTTTCCTCTATAAAACATTCCTGGAGAAATAGCCTCTGTGGTAAAACAACTTTCAGGTATCCTCCTATCACTCAGGAGCTATCTCTTAATAAAATCTTTACTCTTAGCTTCCATTGTTTGTTAGAATTTGCTCTTCAATTTGAGAAACATGAACTCAGCATATTTGAAATCTAGAAGATTGTAAATTATATTTTCTCCTATGTCATTATGGAGAGTAACACTGCTCACAGTGGGCATCCTTACTTTCTTGGATCTCTGAGGGAAAATATTCATTATTTAACAATTAAGAATAATATAGAGTATTTCCTGATTCCAAAACCAGAGAAGAACCCAACCAAAAAAAGAACAACAAGCAAATATCTAGAATGAATATTGTTGAAAAATTTCTCAACAATATATTGGCAAATAGGATGCAAGAAACCATCAAAAAGATCATGCATTATAACCAGGTGGATTCATCCTAGGTATACAGAAGTATTTCAACATACTCATTTAAATAAATGTAATACAGCCAGGCATGATGATTCACACCTGTAATTTCAGCATTCAAGAGGCTGAGGCTAGAGGATTGCCATGAGTTTGAAGGTAGCCTGGGCTACAAAGTAAGTTCAAGGCCTAGCTGAACTATGTAGCAAGACTCTGCCTCAAAATAGATAAATAAAATAACATAAACAGAAGCAAAGACAAAAACCATATAATTGTCTCAATTGATGCAGAAAAAGCCTTTGATAAAATTCAACATCTATTGATGATAAAAACTTAAAGAAAATGGATATAGAAAAACTTTGTCTCAATCTGATAAAAACCATGTAAGAGAAACCAATAATCAACTTCATATTAAATGGGGAGAAGCTGAAACATTTCCTTCTAAAAATTAAGAATGAGAGAAGATAGGTCTACTATCACCACTACTGCTCAATATGGTCCTCAAAATATTAGTGGTAGCAATCAGGCAAAAGAAAGAAAGAGATATGTATAAGAAACAGAATTCAAATAGTGATTATTTGCAAATGAGATAATCCTCTATAAACAAGGCTCAAAATATTCTATCAAACCTTCTTCAATTAATAACCAAATTCAGTAGCAAAGAAGGATACAAAATCAACATACAATAATCATTAGCATTTCTGTCTGAGCATTGTGGCAATTGCCTATAATCCCAGGTTAAGAGGTTGAGGCTGGAGGATTGCCGAAATTTTGATGCTAGCCTAGACTACATGATTTCCCTCTAAGAATGACATAGTGAGACCTTATCTTAAAAAACTAACCAATAAAATGAACAAAAACCAATAGTGTCCTGGTACAGCAATAATAAACTGACTGATAAATAAATTATAAAACCAGCATCTTTCACAATACCATCAAGAAAGGTTAAATACCTAGCAATTAACTTAAATAAGGAAATGAAAGGCGACTACAGAAAACCTATAGTACTCTGAAAAAGGAGATCAAGGTGGAACGACACAAAATGGAAAGAATGCTCTGTTTCTGGATAGGCAAACCAATATAGTCAAAATGATCATATATCCAATATTAATATACAGATTTAATGCAATCATAAACAATATACAAATAGCATTCCTCACAGAGCTAGATAAAGTCCTAAAATTCTTCTATAGCTAGGAGAGACCTAGAATAGCAAAAGCAGTTGTAAGCAGCAACAGCAAGGCAGGATGAATTATAATAACTGATCTCAAATTATACTGCAAAAGTACAGTGATAAAAATAGCATAGTATTGGCTAAAAAATTCACAGAAATGCAGATAGATGGAACAGAATAGTAGCTGGAAAAACAACTCTAAGCACATTCATCTATCTGATCTATGACAAAGGGAGCATAAACATACTAAAGATCATCTCTTTCACAGATTATACCTGCAAAAACTGATTATCTTCATGAATAAAATTGAATCTAGACGTCTATTTCTCACTATATGCTAACCTAAAATCAGAATGGATCAAACATCTAATTATTAAAACAGAATCTACTGTAAGACAAAATGGATAAAACTCTTGAAGACATGGATATAGGAAAGGACTTTCTGAAATAACACCAAGAATTGACAAATGGTATCATATCAAATTAAAATGCTTCTACAAAGCAAAAGAAACAACCAATAGAGTAAAGAGAAACTCTGTAGAGTATGAAAAAAGTATTTTCCAGGTATTCCTCTAACTCATAACTAATATCTAGAATATATAAAGAACTAAAAGAATTAGAACTCCCAAAATAAAAGGCCCAATTAAAAAAAGACAACTGAAACAGGCACTTCAAGTAAATGAAACACAAATGGCCAATAAATTCACAAAAAAATCTTCAACATCACTGAAGGTGAGAAAAATGCAAATTAACATAACATTGAAAATACATCTTACTCCAGAAACAATGACTATCATCAAGAAATTAAATAGCAACAGATGCTGAAAAGGCTTCAGGTGAAAAGGAAACTCTTCTTTTTTGGTGGGAATATAAACTAGCACAACCATTATGGAAATTACTATGGAAATTTCTTATAAAATTAAAACAAGAAATTCTATTTCAGCCAGCTATTCCCCTACTTGGTATCTGTGCTAAAATATTAAAGACAATATATTATAGTGATACATGCATACCCATGTTTATAGCAGCACAATTCAAAACAGATAATATTGGAAATGGACTATATATCTATCAATAGATGTTTGGAGAAAGAAAATGTGATATTTATATACAATGGAGTAACTACTCTGCCAAAAAGAATGATAAACTTGAGTTGTTTATAGCATAATGGATGCATCTTGAGGTTGTAATATTAAGTAAAATAAATCAGACACACACATTTAAATATCATATTTCTCTTATATGAGAAACCCAAAACTTAAGTAAAGACCAAAATAAAAACAATAAATAAGGAGAGAAAAAGATGGCGGACTGGTAGGCAACAGGATACTGTGTCTTTCTGAGACAGACAGCTCAGATGTCAGAATAAAACATCCTGGAGAGGTCTGGACAGAGGGAAATGGATTCTCTCAACCCAGGAAGAAACTGAAGGGAAACAAGTTGCTTGAATATGATGTCTGTGGGCTACCATTAGCGAAGCTAAGATCAGCGATCACAGGGCTCCCGCTGAGCCTCCTGAATTCGTGGCCGAGATTGGCCTGAGTGCCTGAAACCAAACCCACGCTGATACAACTGGCTTGAGTGGCCCTGCATGTGGAGCTGAGCCACCAGGCACTGGACTAGCCTGGAGCCAACCCCATGTGTGACTCACCCAGTGGTGGCATGGACTCATGCTGCAGCCATGCTGAAGTCAGAGGTTGATGAGCCCAATGGAGAATAGAGCCAGAGAGGGACTCGCATTAAAATGGGGTGAGTGCTGGGAATAAGACCTTCCCATGAGAAAGGGGCAACCAAATGGATGACATGTTGGAGTGGGGCAGGACAGACCCAGGCTGGGAACAGGAGTGACTTCAGTTGGTTGCTCCCCTCCCAGAGCAGATTGGTGGGATCTGCTTGGCCTGGGTCACACCGCTGGCAGGGACCAAATAAGTCACCCCAAACCGATTCCATATGCTCAGCATGCACTTATGCAGTGAAGTCCTGCGAAAGGTTGGCTGGCCTGAGGGGAGGGGCCAGCATACGTTGTTCCTGCCTGCACCTCAGTGGATGACAGCAGACTGGAGAGGGCAGAAACCCCTGGCCTATATGCTCCAGAAGAACCCTAACCAACAAGGAAAGGGGCTGGGAACTATGCTACACACTTGTATGGAAGGAACCAAAAACATGACAAGAGAAAAAATTAAGAAAAAGCCCCAGACCACAACCCTGAGAATACTGATCCAGTAGAGGTAAAAACCAAAGAGATTGAGGGCAGCAAACATGCAACATCATACACAGCATCAGTGGACATAAAGAGATATCTTCAGGATCTCATAAATGAGCTCAAAACTGAAAAATTAACTCACATTAAGCAAGATATAAGTAGATTAATAAAAGAAAGACTAAGTACCTCTCAAGAAGACACAGATGGAACAATGGAGGAACAGAAAAAAGGAGAGAAACATTCAATGAAGAATATAAAGAAAACCTAGAATACATGAAGCAGATTCAAAGAGATTACCAGGAAACTGAAAACTCCATTTAAAACTGGCAAAACTGCTTGAAAGAAACTAAGGATAGAATATCAAAACTTGAACACAGGTTTGCAATGTGTGAACATGAAAGCCAAGGTCTCTTAAAAGTAACAAGGGAACAGGCAGTAATAGTACAAAGGCTAGAAGATGACAAAAGGATGATTTATAACCTAAGAATAAAACATGTGAATGAAGAAATAGGAGTCAAAACAAAGGAATTACAAAGGCTATTCAGAGAAATTATTAAGGAAAACTTCCCAAGCATAACAAAAGGAAATGATATGCAGATGTATGAAGCTTACAGAACTCCAGCCACCTACAACCAAAACAGAGCTACACCCAGACACATAATAATCAAAATCCCAGAAATTCAATATAAGAACAGAATATTAAAAGCCATCAGAGAAAAGAAACAGATCACCTATAAAGGAAAACCCATCAAAATCACAGAAGAGTTCTCAACACAGACCATCAAGTCAAGAAGAGCTTGGAGTGAAATAATTCAAGCCCTGAAGGAGAAAAACCTCCAGCCCAGATTGATGTATCCTGTAAAACTCTCTAGAAATTAATGGAGAAGCAAGATGTTTCCATGACAAAGAGGAACTGGGAGAATCTGTGACAACCAATCCAACCCTACAAAAATACTGAAGGACATTCTAGAGAGAGAGAGAAAAAGAATATGAAGATTTCAGGAACAGTGGCAGAGAGGCCTCAATGAATGGGGGAGACAGTGGAATGAAGGAGAAAAATAGACAACCAATAGCAGAAAAATAGAATAGCAGAAATGAGGCAGAGAAGATTGGCTGTAATCTCTAACATAGATGGGCTTGATATACTAACAAAAAGAAACACAGACAGAGTAGATCAGGACATAGGGTCCATCAAGATCCTCTGTATTGGAAACATAATTAACCTGAAAGAGGGTATATGGACAGAAAGTCAAATATGAGAAAACAATACTCTGTGTGACAGGGTTCAAGAGAGAAATATGGGCAACTTGATCAGCACCTGCAGATAGGTTGAAAAGGCATGATACTTTTGTGCAGTAGAGAACTACTCAGCTAAAATGAAGGAAAACCTTGAGGCTTTTATAGGTAAAGGAATGCAACTCTAGATCAATCCCACGAGTCAGAAGGTTTAGAAGCAGTTAGGATAAATAGCAGGTTGCTCACCCAATCTAAAAACTGAGGGAGTTAGTGGGACCCAAATTATGCAGTGCATGCTGTGAGTGTGAAAGTGGAGGAATTGTCTAAAGAAGGAAGGCAGAGGATATTGTCAATAATGAAACAAGATTTAAAATCTACATTATTCTCACCACTCTGCTTAGATGGATTACATGCTGTTCCAGTTTATCTACTTACACTAGCTTTGAGGGCATGGACAGCTATCCTATAAACAGCAGGATATATTATGATAATCATCTTTAATTTCCTATTAACTTAATCTGAACCCCTGTATAACTTACACTGTCTTATTGTGATTGATCTTATTTGAATTTGATTTGTTAGATTGCTGTTTTGTATTGACTGATTTTATTCGAATCTATTATGATTGATAGTATCAAGTCAAAGAGTATAGGCAACTATACTGAAGATGAGAAGATTCACTAGGATACACACTCTGGTTTGATTATTACCTGCTTTTGAAATCTTACAATGTTTCCAATGTTTTGTTTTTATTAGTACTGTTATATACTACTGAGACATCATCATAACCATTGTAGATCACTTTGTATTGCAGTTTTATATGACTTTTTTGTTTCATGTTTTTCTGGGAATTTGTTTTGCTTTGTCTTGGTTTGTTTTGTTTTTCTGTCTAATACAGAAGGGATATATATAGATATAGATATAGATATAGATATAGATATAGATATAGATATAGATATATGCATGTAGAGAGTCATGCATGTGTAGAGCTTATAAACAGTTTATGAGAAGCAATTATATAATGCATGATGAAATGAACAACTACTTTGAAGAAAAAGAGACACTACAGTATCCAATGCTGATTCCGTAGTGTCATGATATAAAATCCAGCAATACTATCATTCTTGTTCAGAGTGATTTTAGCCTGTTTTGTTTTCTTTAAGTTCAATATATATGAAGGTATGGACAGCTATTTTGAAGAGAATGAGAGACACTATGACAGCCACTGTTGGCTTCCCTATTGTCTGGTCTTGAAGACCTACAACACCTTCCTCATCTTGTTTAGATCAGTTCCATACTATGTTGTTTCATGTGAATTCTCTGTATGTGAAGATATGGACAACTATCTGGAAGAAAGCGAGAGTCAATATGATAGTGAAGAACTCTGATTGTCTTGCTTTGAAATTTATGTGTCTTACATTGCTTTCTTGTATTCCATTTTGTTGTTTTAATTTTACCTTCTTTAAAATAAAAAAAGAAAGCTAAAAAACAATAAATAATAGAAAGAAAGAGGGACAAAAGCAATTAATGGAGAGGGGAGAAAAATAAGCAAAAATTCAGCCAAGAGGGAAGAGGGGGAAAGGAGACAAAAAGAATTAAAATGTTATGTACATGTACCAATTTTTCACAATTAATATAATCCTCATGTACTGTAAACACTTAGTAATAAAAAACTTGTCTCATTTTCCTATATTACAGAATGTTCTAATGAATATCTTTAAATTTAAAAGTAATGTAGGGCATCAATATTAAACCTTTTAGAGTTTTTAATCATATAAATAACCCATTGTGCCCACATGCCATAGGTTGTAGGGTATTTGGAGATGACATTAAGTTGAGGAAATTTTCTACTCAGGGATTTCACCCTAGACTAGATGTATGTTTAATCTAGTTAATGTTTTATCTTCATGGATTGTAATGATTAAGTTATTTTATTTCTTTAACTAGATATTATAGTAACAGTTGTTGATTTTTTTTTACTAATTAACTGACATTTTTGGTCTTTGTCACATTTTTGTAATTCCTACAGTATTTCAAACATTTTCATTGTCAGTGTATCTTTTATGGTGATTTGTATTTGGTAATCTTTGATATTGCTATTGTAATTATTTGGGGTTTCCTGAAACTAAACACTCCTAAGATGGCAAATGTAATTAATTAATGTTGTATATGTTCTGACCACTCTACCTACTGCTGTTCCCTTAACTCTCTCCCTTTCCTCAGGTCTCTGTATTCCTTAAGATACAACAATAATAAAATTGGGCCAATTCATAACTCTACAATAGAGTCTAAGTATCCTTCAGTTTGAATCAAAAGCTATAATAGTTAAGCTTAGTAAAAAAAGTATCTCAAAACCAAGATAGATTAAATCAGGCTTATATGTCAAATAGCTAAGTTTTAAATGCAAAAGACTAGTTCTTGAAAGAAATGAAAACAGCTATTCCAGTGAATCAAATGCCTGATAAAAAAAAGTAAAATAGCCTTACTGACACTGTAGAAAAAGTTTTAGTGGTCTAGTTAGGCAATCAAAGCAGACACAAAAATTGACAAAACATTCTGTTAAGTCTGTTAAGTCAAAGGCTAATTTACAACTAGGCTTAACTTTCTTTTTTAAAAATTGTATTTTAAAGAGAATAAAACAAAAGAGGGCAGTATAGAGCAGATCAGAACAGGACAACATAGGCAACACGGTACTTTACATTAAGACAACCAGACATTAACAGTAGCTATCACAATATCTCTTTCTCTGCTATAGTTGAGCATAGTTTCAAATACAATAATATCAAACATAACAAAATAGTATAAAGCAATTCAAAGAGTGAAAAAATTAGAGGGCTTTCTGAACTGAATAACAAAAAATGATCAATGGGTACAATAATATCTCATTTTTGATAGAAAAATTTTGTTTAAACTATCACACAATTCAAATCCCAATAAGACACAATGTGATAGATAGAACCAATGGTATTAGCAGAATAGAAGCATGGTAGGACTTCTAAGAAGTATGATATTAAATCAGCAATAGCTGTCATAATGTTTTGTTTCCTTCAAAACAGCTGTTCATAACATCAGGCATAATATAGTCAAACAAAACAGAATAAAAGCATTCAAATTGATGATTGAAAACATTGAAAGGCTTCAAAGCTATGAGATGGGGAATCATGCTTACAATAAAATCTTACATACTCTTATCAACTCTCATATCAGGGAGATTATATGGTATTTACACTTGTGAGTTTGGTTTATTTCGCTTAAGAGAATGGTCTCAAGTTGGGTCCATTTATTTATAAATATCTCAATGTGATCATTCTTTATAGCTGAGTAGTATTCCATTGGATAAAAATGCCACAACTTTTTTATCCATTCCTCAGTTGATGGGCACTTAGATTGTTTCCAGGATCTGGCTATTACAAATTGTGCTACTATAAACATGGGTGCACATATATCACTGTGGTATGATGTTTGCAGTACTTCTGGGAATATGCCCAGAATTGGAATAGCTGGGTCAAATGGGACTTCCAAACCCAGGTTTTTGAGGATTCTCCAGACTGACCTCCACAGTGGTTGCACCAGTCTGCACTCCCATCAACAGTGTAGAAGAGTTCCTTTTTCCCCACAGCCTCTCCAACAGTTGTTGTTGCTAGTGTTTTCTATCCTGGCCATTCTTTCTGGAGTGACATGGAATCTCAGTGTGGTTTTAATTTGCATTTCTCTCATGACTAATGATGATGAACATTTTTCATGTATTTATTTGCCATTCATATTTCTTCATCTGAGAACTGTGTATTCATTTCAGATGCCAATTTTTGGATTGGGTCTTTGAATTTCGGAGGTCTGATTTTTTTTAATTCTTTATAAGTTCTAGACAGAAGTTCTTTGTCTGAGGAACTGTCCATGAAGATTTTTTCCCAATTTGTGGGTTTTCTTTTCCCTCTGCTGGAAACCTCTTTTGACATGCAGAAACTCTTTCATAAGATGTAGTCCCAGTTATTGATTCTGGGAAGTATTTCCATGTAGTTTGGTTCTTGTTCATGAATTCTCTTCCTATGCCTATATCTTTGAGTTTTTCACCTACTTTGCCTTCCAGCAGATTTAATGTTTCTGTTTTAATACTTAGATCTTTAATCCATTTAGATTTTAGTTTAGTGTATGGGGATAGTCATGGTTCTAGTTTTAGTCTTCTGCATATGGACAGCCAATTTTTCCAGCACCATTTGTTAAAGAGACGGTCATTCTTCCAGCGAGTATGTTTGGCCCCTTTATCAAAGATAAGTTGGTTGAGTGAGTTTGTGGTTGTGGTTGTATCTTCCAATCTATTCCACTCACCTACAGGTCTGTTTTTATTCCAGTACCATGCTGACATTATTACTGTAGCTTTGTAGTATAATTTCAAGTCATGGATTGTGATGCCTCCTGCCTTGCCTTTGTTGCTTAGAATTGCCTTTGCTATTCTAGGTCTCTTCTGGTTCCAGAAGAATTTTAGGAGTGATTTCTCTAGATCTGTGAGGTATGTTAGTGGTATTTTGATTGTGACTGCGTTGAATCTGTATAGTAATTTTGGGACAATGGCCATCTTTACAATGTTTGTTGTTCCTATCCATGAACAAGGGATGTCTGCATTTTCTGAGGTCCTCTTTGATTTCCTTTTACAGGGTATTATAATTTTTGCTGTATAGCTCTTTTACTTCTTTCCTGAGATTAATTCCTAAGTACATTTTTTAAGATGCTAGTGTAAAGGGTGTAGCTTCACTTATTTCTCTCTCAGTACTTTTGCTGTTAGTGTATAGAAATGCTATTGATTTTTGAGTATTGACTTTGTATCTAGCTACCTTGCTGAATTTATTTATTATATGTAGGAGTCTTTCAATAGAGTTTTGGGGGTCTTCTATGTAAAGTATCTTGTCATCTGCAAATAATGATAATTTAACTTCCTCTTTTTCTATCTTTACTCTTTTATTTCTCTTTCCTGTCTTATTTCTCTAGCTAGTATTTCCAGTACTATGTTGAATAGGAGTGGTGATAATGGGCATCCTTTTCTTGTACCCGATTTTAAGGTAAAGGCTTTCAGTTTTTGGCTATTTAATATGATGCTGGCTGTTCGTTTGTCATAAATGTCATTTGCCATATTGAGGTAAAGACCTTCTATTCCAATTCTATGTAAGGTTCTTATCATGATTGAGTGCTGCACTTTATCAAAAGCTTTTTCTGCATCTATAGAGAGGATCATGTGGTTCTTCCTTTTGGCTCTATTGCTACAGTGGATTACATTTGTTGATTTACATATGTTGAACCATCCCTGCATTACTGGGATGAATCCAACTTGGTCATGGTGTATAATCTTGATCATTTGCTGCATCCTGTTTGCTAATATTTTATTGAGAATTTTTGCATCTAGGTTCATTAGGGAGATTGGCCTATAGTTCTCTTTTTTAGTTGAGTCTTTCTCAGCTTTTGGTACTAGAGTGATATTTGCTTCCAGGAATGACTTAGGAAGAATTGCTTCCCTTTCAATTTCATTGAAGCATTTCAGGACTGTTGGAATTAAGTCGTCTTTGTATTTCTTGTAGAATTCTACATTGAATCCATTGGGCCTGGACTCTTCTTTGTAGGCAAGGACTTAATTACATTTTCAATTTCAGTAATAGAAATTGGGTTATTCAGCAGTTTTACATCTTCCTGATCCAACTTTGGTAGTTCATATGTATCTAGGAATCTGTCTATTTCTTCAGTGTTACCGAACCTATGAGAGTAGAGGTTTTCAAAATAGGTGTTGATGATCTTCTGTATTTCCACTGAGTCTGTAGTAATTTCACCTTTTTCATTCCTTATTGTATGAATTTGAGTTTAATTCTTTCCTTTTTAAAATAAGGTTGGCCAGGGGCTTATCAATTTTTTTTATTCTTTCAAAGAACCATCTCTTTGATTCATTAATCCTTTTTACTGTTTTCTTAGTCTCTATTGAATTAATTTCTGCTCTGATCTTTATAATTTCCTCCCTTCTTTTGGCTTTGGGCTTGGCTTGCTCTTCTTTTAATAGATATTTGAGTTGTAGCATCGGGTTGTTTATTTGTGTTCATTCTGTCTTCCTGATGTGCGAACTCAATGCAATAAATTTTCCTCTTAGGACTGCTTTCATTGCATCCCACAAAATCTGGTAAGTTGTGCCTGTATTTTTATTTACCTGTAGATATTGTTTAATTTCTTCTTTAATTTCCTCTGTGACCCACTGATTGCTCAAGAGGGCATTATTCAGTTTCCATGTGTTTGTAGGTTTTTTGCAATTTCTTTTATCATTAATTTCTAGTTTCATGGCACTATGATCTGATAACCTGCATGGGATAATTTTAATTCTTTTACATTTACTTAAGTATGTTCTGTGGGCTAGTATATGGTCCATTTTAGAGAATGTTCCATGTACTGCTGAGAAGAAGGTATATTCTGATGTTGTTGGATGGAACACTCTGTATACATCTATCAAGTCCATTTGTTCCCAGGTGTGATTCAGTTGTGTTTTGTGTTTGCTGATTTTCTGTCTAGTTGATCTGTCCTTTTGGGTCAATGGTGTGTTAAAGCCTCCTGTTATAAGTATTATTGCTTATTTGATTTTTCATTTCTGATATTATTTGTTTTATATAGCTGTGTGCTCTACAATTTGGTTCATATATATTTAAGATTGTCATCTCTTCCTCTGAAGTTTTCCCCTAACTAGTATGTAGTGGCCTTTTTTATCTCTTGGGACCATTCTGGGTTTGAAATTCACATTGTCTGTGAACAGGATGGCTACTCCTGCTTCTTTTGGTTTCCTTTTGCATGAAGTATTGTTTTCCATCGTTTGACTTTCTGTAGATGAGTGTCCTTTTGTGTTACATGGGTTTTTTCTAGACAGCATATGGTTGGATTTTGTTTCTTGATCCATTCTGCCAGTCTGTTTCTTTTGATTGGTGAGTTGAGGCCATTTACATTAATGGTTGTAAATATTATATATTGGTTTATTGTTGACATGTTATCTTTCTCTGTTGTGTCTTTAGCTTTACATTCTGTTTAATTGTGTGCCTTGCTTGGTGGTTTTATCCCATGTGTAGCTAGAATGTCTTTCAGTATTCTTTGTAGGGTTGGTTTGGTGTTCATGAAGTTCTTCAGCTGTTCTTTGTCATGGAAGTATCTTATTTCTCCATCCATTTTGAAGGACAGTTTTGCTGGGTATGTCAGTCTGAGCTCGAAGTGGTTTTCCTTTAGGATCTGAAATACTTCACTCTATGCTCTTCTTGATTTCATTGTTTGTGTTGAGAAGTCTGCCGTGATTCTGATAGGCTTCCTTTATAGGTGATCTCTTTTCTAACAGCTTTTAGTATTCTGTTGTTATGGTGGATTTCTGGGATGGTGATTATTATGTGTCTATGTGTAGTTTTATTTTGGTTATGGCTCTTTGGCATTCTATATGCTTCACTTATCCAAATGTCAGTTTCTCTTCTCATGTTTGGGAAGTTTTCAGCTATTACTTCTGTAAATATCTTCTTGATATTATTTGGGAGGTCCCCTTTTTTTCACTTATCCCTATTAATCTTATGTTATTTTTCTTTGCATCATCTTGCAGTTGTTGAATTGTTATTTTCTGATTCTTTGTTATTTTTAAAAGATATTGTCTTTCCTGTTCACTGGCTGCAATCTTCGAGGTGTGAAATTCTATCTTCACTTTCATTGAGGCGGTTTTGGCAGCTTTCAATAGCATTTTTAATTTCCTGTATATCTCTTTGAATCTAGTTTATGTATTCTGTTTGTTTCTTATAATGTTCATTCAGGGATTCTATCTGTTTGCTTTGTTCCTCTAATTTTTTAGCTGTGTCTTCACTATATGTGTTCATTATTTCTTTCACTATTTTTATCAATTCTTCTTTTACCTGGGCAAGTATTTCTGATTTGAATTTCTCCATATCTTCCCCTAGTTGAATCTTTATTTCATTTGATATCATTTCAGACATTTCAGGTGTATGGATTCTTTTTTCTTCTATGTGCATGGCTCCTAAGCTTTCTTGGGGTGGGCTGGACCTTTGATCCTGCCTTTTGA
>PVJX010036948.1:0-17275 GCA_004027295.1 Dolichotis patagonum | reverse complement strand
ATAGAGTACTACTCTGCCAGAAAGGATAAACTTGACCTATTTCTAGGTAAATGGAACTCTAGGTTTTCAAAACATGAAAGAAACTAACCTGTTGGGCGAGGTGGTATTGTTTTAGAGTCAAGAACCCAAACAATCAGTTGAATTCCTTCACTCCAGGGGAGTAAATTGACTCTGTATTCCAGTTAAATTATTGTGATACATTGACACGCACTACATCGCAAACACAACTGCTCTGTGCTTTTCTTTTAGGACGTTTCATCCCCCAAGTGAACATTACCACGCACCAGAGTAAGCCATGAATTGTGCTTAGTATCAGTACAACTTGCTGGCAAGCAGAGCGTGAATGTTACACATGGTAAAAAGCAAATTGAACAGTGCAAAACCATCACGCAGCAAGAAGGAACGTTCGGGTGAAGATGCCCCAGCGCTAGGCAGGAGCCCTCAAGGGGAGCAGCAGGCGGGGATGTGGGGAGAGCTGTGCAAATGAGCCGCTGTGCAGGCCGTGGGAAAGGGAAAGACCCAGTTGCTCTAGATTTCTCTGATATCTCCCAAATGTCTCTTAATGGAACTGGGTATGGTAGTTATTTTCTTGCAGGCAGCTAAGTTAGACAGAAATTAGTAAGTAGTCAGACCAGGAAGGGCCTTCTAGGGAGTCAGCGCAAAGGATGAGAGCCCTTCCCAACTATGGCGCATCTGTCAAAGGCCAGGTCTCAAGACAAAGATGGAATGACCAGGCCTACATACTTCCCCGGGGCACAAGCAAGAACTTGAGAATGTACTGTAAGTGGTTACCTGGTCCAGTAAAGTCCAGATAGACGTCAGTCACCTAGATGGGGGGCCGGAGCATCTGTGCCCATCCCTTTCTCCAAATGCCTTTGCTGTTTCCATGTACCTTTGCTACATGACCCGTTTCCCTAATTGGATCAATATTATCTAAGAGGCTATACTTGTAATTTTAATTATACTTTGACCTATGTCACACCTACCTTGTGGTTTTGTATCTACCTCATGATTTTGCTCTATAAAATAACCTTGGAGAAATGATCTCTGTGGCAACTCATTCAGGACCCCTCCTATCTTTCAGGAGCTATCTCTAAATAAACTTTTCCTACTGTTAAACTTCTTTGTCTTTCAGAATGTACTCTTCAATTTCAGGGGACACAATCTCACACATTTGACATCTAACAAGTTGGGATTTACATTTCCCTTACATCAATTTTATTATGCACCAAACGACACACAGAATGAGAATGTGATATTGTTAAATTCCCTCCTCTCATATGTATTATATTATAAATAACCTCAAATTTCTTTGCTTTACTTATAATAGTGATCAAATTTTATACACATGTGTCTGTTGGTGTATGTTACATATTTATGTGCACTGATTTCAATAATAAAATGTTATTCAAAATTTTTAATGAACAATCGATTTTGTCCACAGCATGGAGACTGGAAGAAAAACTACAGAAGGGAATGATGTGAGAGGAACCGGTAGGATTTCCCAAACCAGATGAGGAGCAGAGGAGGCGCAGGGAGGGCACCCGGTGGCATCAGGGCAGCGGGATGCTTCCACATGGAGCAGAGTCAGGCTCCCAGGGACTGAGCGGTTTTCCAGGCCCTGCTCCTGCCACCCACACTCAAGCTGGTTACCCTGCAGAGGCACTTCCACCCACGCTGTCATTTCGCTCCTTATTTTTCTGTTGCTACTGTACTTTTAAGAAAGTTGTACCTTGTGCTAGAGCCTCGATGCTCATGCATGCTGCCAAATATCCATTGCACCACATATTTTTGGTGGAATGTTTGCTTACGAAGAGAATAAAATTTGACTTTCCTCCACCCTATCTCCATGTCAAAGCTAATTTGTGTGAATTTTATGCTTTAAAAACTGGTAGTTTAGTCAGGTACTATTAACTTTTTACTAAATTGTGCTATTCTAAATGGACTATTCTGGTATCATGCAGAGATTTATTTTCCTTGCCTGTGGTTCTTGGTTTCTCCTGTCTAAACATGAATCAATATACGAAGCCCACAAAGCATTTAGCTCCCCGGGTAGTCATTGCTATGTCAGACTGGACCGTATAAGCTTTCACAGCTTTTAACTTACAACATAGGGGCTTAGCATGCCTTCAGTGTGAGCTTGAAGCTAATGACTGTCAAGTGTGCACTGTACTTTATCAACTCCCTAAAATATGTTTTCTGCACACTGACTCTTTTATATCAGGAGCTACCTTTAAGCAATGATCTTTAAGGCCATTTTTCACTTATTCATGAACTATTTCAGGCTACCAGACTTGCTCAACAATGTGGCACACAGAGAAACATCAAGTTGATGTCACAGAGAGGTGTCATGATGGCAAAAGTGTCAAATTTTTCACTTTTTCCTCTCAGGTATAGCAATTGATGTGATTCTTTTACATGACTGGTCTAATAAGATTTATGCCTATACAGTACCTATTCTAAACTTTCCTGAGGAAAGATTTCGGAGTTGCTCAGTAGACAGTGTAGCTGAGATAATTTTTTAAACAGGGAATGAATATGTAGAAATCTATGTCCAGGCGGGCATAGTGACCCATACCTATAATCTTAGCCCTGCGGAGGCTGAGGCTCATGAGGGTCAAGAGTTCAAGGTCAGCCTGTCTCAAAAAATACATAAGCAAAAAACACAAAAGCTACACCCCACAACATACAAAAGACACGTCTTACTGTAGTTATATGTGAGTATGTGTGTACATATGTATATATCGATCATATATATGTTTTAGACGCACCTTACTTTAGCTGTGGAACAGTGTGTGTGTATGTGCGTCTACGTGTGTGTGATTTAGAAACCCCCTTGGACAAAGTGTTAGTTTTTTCCCTCTGACCGTCTAGTCCTAATATGAAGTCACATGGTTTTAAAATGTTAATTATAGGTCGGGGGTATAACTCAGCAGCACAGGGCCTGCCTGGCAAGCACAAGGTTGTGAGTTCAATTCCTGGTACAAAAAAAAAAATTAATTATAGAAGCCAAGTTTCTGTGAGTCATGTAATGAACTTCCTCCACCCCATTGCCTCTCATTGCTATTTTTGTGCATTTGGCATAACCAGTTTTCTTTAATGAAACAGATATTTCCTTTCCAAGAGGTAAGTACAAGCTCCAGACTGAAAACATGAAAATGTTAATTTACACAAGTTGCTTTGTCCAGCTATATGCTGTATATGTGCTATTATTTTCTGATTGCTTAGGAAGCAATTCTTTCAGAAGAATTATCTATTTCTAAGAGACCAAGAATGTCTACTAAATAAAACAAGCTGTATAGAAATGTATAGAATTTTATTTCCTCTTTTCTTCTCTTTTGGTGGTAAAAGGACCTTTGTCTTGCTGAGACAAAGCTAGCTAGAACTTTATACCTTATGCTTAAACATTGAACAGACATATCCGCATTTAAAGCTTTTATCCTGAATGAGTTGATAAGTGGGGTTGGATTTGATCTTGAAAAGAGCTGAAGTGAGTTTCCCTAAATCTGAGTGGCCAAAGGGGCCTGTTTTATCATTTCTCAACAGGTTTGATCTTTAGGTAGCAAAAGGCTATAACCACAGGCCTAAAGAAATAAAGGAAGGGGAAAAATGGTATTATAAAATTGGACATTGAATTTCTCATTATTTGTGTCACAATTTAAATCATGTTTTCACTGTTGATCATGGACCTGGGTCTCTATTCCCTGCTACAAGTTTATTCTTGCAAAAAACAGGAAGTGTCGCTTTTAAGTAATTGCAGATTTGCAGTGACTACCAGGCTGATCCCTGCTTTTTGTCGGTGCTTTCCTGTTTCAGTCTGGAGGAAGTGGCTGGAGAGAAGGGACAGGGTGGGGGAGCGACTCTATTACAATGACCCTGTTAGCCTGAGCCTGGCTTTGCCTTAGTGAAAGAGTGATGAAAACACTTTAAACAGTTGCCAACAGCTCCGTAGAAAATATTTGACAACTTACCTACATCAACAAGCAAGAGTTAAAGGTTAAATCACACACAACTCAAGTGCTGGGAAAAGGATACGTTTATGTCATCAACTTTCTTTGTTCTAGGACTGTCCTGTGTCAACAAGGAGACACATTCCCACCTCCTGGTTGGAGTCACCAGGACAATAGAGACTGATCCCCACTCTGTGCATGCATGATAAATCCCCTTCTGAGTATTTGTAGTTTGTTTCTAGTTTCATGGACATCTTCACAATTTAATACGTGTCTCTAAATAACCTTGTACTTACGGCAATTTGGTTGATAGCCTTCCTGTTTCTTTATCCAGATTCTTGAGACCCCAAGCATGAAGCTTAGTGTGGAAGGAGGGAAAAGCTAGGAGGGGAAAAGTGCTTGCACTTATTTGCATTCCCTGTACTGATTCCAAACTCCATGCTTATCCTTTCTTCCTAAAATTCTTAGGGAGCCCGATGGGGAAGCCAGGGAGAGATACCTTACACAGCTGGGTGCTCTCACACTGTCAAGATATGGACAATAGGACCTTTTAGCAAAAGCAGTCTATGTCTTTCAGAAAGACAGTGACAAAAAGTTGGGTGGTAGAATTCTGATCGGTTCCAGAAAAATTAATTGAAATTTGTAAATACAGGACAACATACCCAGAGGAACAGGACAACATACCCAGAGGAACAAGGAAAAACTGGGCCACGGAGATAAATAAGTGTGCCATAGAAAGAAAAATTTGTAGCAAGTAGTATGGGAAAATGCTGATCTTTAGGCAGGTCAAGGTCAATCCTATTCCAATGTCTTTTTGAGAATCTGGTGAGAGCATGGGGTACTGGCTTGCTCTAAACTTTGTGAACATTGAAAGGATCAGAGATTTCTCTTTATGTCCACGCAGAAGTCATACAGGCGCGCAGGCCCCCGTGAAGAGCCCTTGATATAGGCCTCCGTAGCTCAGGGAAACAGCAAAGGTGGCCCCATGTCTCCTCAAAGTATTTTTGGAGGTAAACTAAAAATCAGCTGTAAGGTAAGGTAGTTAAGATTAGGTATAGGTAAAAATTCACTTAAACCGGGCATGGTGGCGCATGCTTATATTCCTCGGGCTCGAGAGGCTGAGGTAGGACCACTGTCACGAGTTTGAGGCCAACCTGGGCTACATAGCAAGACCCTTTCTTAAAAAAAAAAAAGTTCATTACAATGAAATGTTTTATAACAAAACAATGCAGACCTTCTTCTGTGGTGCTGGGTAAGCAAAACTAGCTCCTTCCACCTTTAAGTTTGCTGTTCCCTGTGTTAAAAAGGTACTGTTCAATCACTAGATTCTATTCATATACAAATACTACCATTTAAGCTAAAACACACTTACTTGCTTACTTGCTTTTCAATTTCTGGGTTAGAAAACTTTTGCCTAAATCTATGGACATGTTTTTCTTCTGATCATTGTAGTAAGAATGCTTGTAATTTGGAAGTAGATACACCAAGGCTTAATGATTAAGCTATCATCATCTTATGCTGTAAAATAATTTGCATCACTAAAACAATACTTGCATCTTTTAATTTTGATTTGGGGCTCATCAACCATAGGATCAATTTTTCAGGTTAAATTATAGTTTCATATATATTTAAAAATAAAGTTTTGATTCTTTGTTACTTCAAAACTACAGCAGTTCTTAAAATCTTACTTAATGCTCTTAAAATGATGCACATTTTTATTGAACTACTTTTGATGATTTCTCTCCAATGTAATCGGTCTCTTTGAAATAGGTTTTAAAAAATATATATATATATTTAAAGCATTATTCTACAGAGTAACCTATTAGGCTTCCTCAGGCAGAATCCATGCATAAAATGTTTAACTCCTGCCAAAGGGATGATAGAAAACACTTTTTCGTCTTGCACTGACTGTTATTCCAGGGTAATGGGTTGGCTGCAGAGACTGTGAAGATACCAGTGGCCATGATGAATGGTAAGCATTTTAACAAAGGTGAGGCCATGCTTCCACTAGCAGAGAATGCTACAAACTGTTCAGATTAGAAGCCTAGCTGATTTGGCTGCCAGAATATGCCTACAAATGTTTGTGCAAGGAAGTTCTTAGTATGCTTGGGAAGACACAGAGACTTCCTCGAATGTAAAAGGTTATAGAGTTTGTTGGCCTGGTGGCTACTAAATGTTGAAAAGCATGTCAGAACATGGACTGATACTTTCTTTCGCCACGACACATGCAGGGTAATGCTGCTGAGGGAAGGATGCTGTGGCCCGTGTCCACCTCTGAATGCTATCCTAAGAACTTGACATCTTGAAGTAAATCGCCTTTTGTCAGTTTTCCCCAATTGTTATTTTATTTGTGTTAGCCTTAAGTAGGGTAGTATTTTCCACAGGCAGTTGGTTTTGTTTTCATACACTGCCAATCTCATAACTGACTTCTTTCCTCTTTGAGTTGACTGACAAAGTTAAGCGTTAAATTTGTTAAACTCCCATAGCAAATATATACGATCTCATGGTGTAACTTTTGTACTTTAATTTCATTCCTAGGAGGCAGCACAGTGGATGATTAAGAGGACAAGACATGGTGACAACTTGGTTTTGTATTTACTAATTAACTAGCCAAGGGGACATGGGTGTGTTAATGTTTCAGCTACCTTCTTAATCCTTTGATAGAATAAGATAAAGATGCAAAGCACTTAAGCAGCATCAAAGTAACAGTAAGGACATATTTCCTTATGTGTTAGATATTGTTCCTGGCCTTATCATATTTTCACAGGTTACTTTCTTTCCTCTTGCTCCTTTATTTGTTAAATTTTGCTACCGTGCAGGATAATTTTATGTGCAAACTTCCTTAGTTCCATATGGGCCTCCGATAACACCGTCAAGGATGTATTTGGAAAGAATGGGGTTGGATAGAGCACAGTGTAAGAATAACCAACTTGATAGAAGATAGTGGTTGAAAGGATAGCAGTAGGAATGAGCAGCTACTTGAGAGATACTTACAAGATAAATCTGTGGGACTTGGTGACACATTTGCGTCAAAGGTAAATAATAGGGAATCTAGGTCGACTCCCAATTAGCTAGCTGGGCAAATGATGATACCGTTAATCTAGGTCAGGAAAACAGGAAATGTCTTGGAGGTGGAGGGGGTGTTGATAAATAAGAATTTTAAGTCTTGGCCATGTTGAGTTTGAGGTTTGTTTGCGACATAATTCAGTGAAGTCTAGTAAACCACTGAAAATAAGCATTTGGGGCTCAAGAGGGATTATGAGGCTGGAGACCGGTTTAAGATTTAGCAAAGTTTACATTTTCAGTTCAAGTAATGATTACAGGCAAAGCTGCACAGCGAAAAGTGAAGGCCGTGGGGATTTTAGGAAATGGGCTTGAAGGCAAAGGTTATGGCTTTTCATCTTCGCATGTCCAGCACCTAACCTCGTGTGGCGCATGAAACAGCACACTCCGCAAACGTTTATTTTGTGACTTATCAAAGGAATGAATAAGTAGAAAAAGGCCTTCCAGAAGGAGCAGTTTGAAAGATAATAGAGAACTAGGAGAGAATGGCTTCTTAGATTAGAGGCAAATTTAAAAATACAAGAAGGTAGAGGCAATGAACACTTTGGAGCACTTCATGACCTAAAACAAGAGAGACAGTTGGGGCACTGAAGGTCAGAATCAGGATGCAGAAAGACCTCAGAAGTATAAAAATTAAGAGTTACATCTTGTCAGGTATGGTGACACACACCTCTTATCCCAGCAGTCAGGAGGCTGAGGCAGGAAGATCACCTTGAATCTGAAGCCTGCCTGAGCTAAGTGAGATTAAATCTAACCTGCAGTGTATAGTGAGACCTTGTCTCAAAACAAACAAACAAACAAACAAAAAATTAGAGTAAATCTTGGTACTTACTAGGGATGAACGTAAAATCCTAACTTTCATTCAGAAAATAAACCTGGTTTAATCACATTCCTGGGACTTTCTAGTATGCTGAAAGCTTCCTATAAATTAATGCTGGAGCCTGACCGCCAAGGTATGTAATTAGGTGATGTTAATAAAAAATCCAATGTGGAAATATGGGAGTCATAATTCCTTCATTAAGACCACAGTTTAGAGTAGTGCATTTCTGGGGGCGGGAGGTGGTAGTGGATAAAGCTGGCATAGGAAGAGAACAGCCAACAGCAAGAGGAAGGGTCTGGAGGTCGTGTCACTGCTTTGGAAAGTCACCCCAGGAAGACACAGAAGGGCAGGGGCGCATGCTCCCTTCTTTAGGCAGAAGGTTCATCTTATTCTGTGCAGTCCCACCTGCTCCAGAGAGTGGAGCAACAGAAGCTATAGGCAGAGAATGCCTGCTTGCTTAGGAAAAGAATTTTCTACATGTAGGTCCTGAATTAGCCTCGAGTGGAAACAGCAATGAATTCTTTTCTCCATTTCTTCACTGAACTAATATTTGAGCGGTTGCTGCCGTGGTCCTCAGGCAGTGGGACTCTAACAGAGATACACGGCTCCTGCCCTAACGGGGTTTACATATTTGGATTCATTTATTTTCAAGTGTTTATTGGGTTCATGCTGTGGGACAGGCCCTGCTCTGTGCCTACAGGCATAAAATGACAAAAGCCTTTGTCTCTTGGTCTTCAGGGAAAGAGGATGTGAAGCAGATGAGTCTATAAATACACATGGATTTACAGGTGAGCTGGTCACTTGTGCTTCATGCAGGGATGAAATGTAAAAGGGAGAGGAGAATTAGGGAAGCGGATGTGTTATAGTTTGACAAGGGCAGGAAGGCACTCTGCAAGGAAGTGAACTGACAGGTACGTCCAGCCTGGACAAAGGCAAGTGGCGGGTAGTTATGGAAGGACAAGCATGCAAGGGTGTATTCAAGGGGCGAAGGAAAACCCCAAGCCCTGGAACCAGGCAGGGAGACGGGGAAAGGTGTGAGTTTAGTGAGGGCCTGATGGATGTCTGGGCAAGTCTTGATAGATTTAGTAAAAACTGGCTTTATTCTAAATACAGTGGGAAGTCAGAGGTGATGGCATATACCTGAAATTGCAGCTCTCGGGGGGCTGAGGCAGGAGGATTGCAGTGAGTTTGAGGCCAGCCCCAGTTACAGAGTGAGTTGTTATTTCAAAACCAACAACAAACTAACCAACCAACCAACCAACCAACCAACCAACCAACCAACCAGGAAACATACACAGAAGGAAATAAACACAATGGGAAGCCACTGAATGATTGTAATAATGGTAGTGATGTAATAAAACACACTGAAGAAAAAGGAAACCTCTGAATTCTGTGTGGAAAAGGAAAAATGCATTAGAGATGTGGAAAAAAATATGGATCTCATTCCTTTAGACTTTTGGTCTGGAAGGGAGATGATAGTATTTTGGTTGCCGACAGAGGCAGTGAAGATGGAAATGCCCGGGTGGAATCCAAGTGAATGCAGACTAAATTTACTAGTCTTGGATGGCTTGACTGAGATACACTGATGTGTTATGGGGTGGGTGACTGGATGGACTGACACCTTCTGGAGGGATTTGTAGAGAAGCTCCATGTTTGGGGTTGCAGGGGTTGATCATGAACATGGCTACATGAAGCTTGGGAGGATGCAGACTTCCAAGTGATGCCATCAGAATCCCATAAAGGTCAGAGTTAATACTGTGCCCCGTGGGGATCATTTGATTCCATTATGCTCCGGGAAGCCATTTGACTGGGCTTTATCTCCCTCCAGCTTCCCCCATTTATCAGGATTGAAAGGAGATTTGAAGCTCAAATATTATGCTTTCCTTTTGTCAACAGGAAAGCTGTGTGGTGCTGACTCTTCACTACATTCTTTTTGAAGAAAGAGTCAAGAAGACTTATTACCTAGGTTGATTCAAACTAGAGCTTTAAAAATGCCGGTTTTCTGTTGTCTGTGATGTTATGTTTGTGGCTTTATTGTTTTCATTCCTTTTTTTTTAACCTTGCTTTCTTAGTACTAAGGATAATCTTAGAGATGTCTTCCCAGATCTTTCTGCAACCAAGATCTGGAGTTTGAGTCTTTCCACGCAATCTGAGATAATTCATTGGCATATATGCTGCATGCATTTGTTCCACAGAATTATATACGTGTCTCGTTCCAGCTCAGGCTGTCTTTGGATTATGTAGCCCTGGCTGGTCTCAAACTTGCAGTGGTCCTCCTGCCTCAGTCTCATGAGTGCAGGGATTACAGGTATGTATCACCACACCCAGTTTCAAATAAACTCTTAAATAAGGAGACAACGATTAGCCATTGAGCCCATCTCATCATGCTGGAGATAAAACTCAGGACCTTGCGTGTGCTAACAATGCACTGAGCTATGTCCTCGCCACAGATTATCCACTGAACCAAGTGATGTGGCCTCCTCTCCCACCCCGGCCAGTCATCTTGCTGTACTGTCTCTTCTTCTTTCAATGCTTCTCCACTTTCTCCAACAGCGTCACCTACCACTTCATTTGAACACAGCATCTGATAGGTGAACAATTGTCGTAAGATTCTACATTTCTCTTCCTTTCTACCTTGCTGTACTTCACTTTTTAAGTATGCTTTTTAAAGTTCTTTCCTCATAATGCCTTATTTGGGGTTCCAAATCCTTCATTAAATCTACGTGTCACCAGAGTTTAAAAAAAATCCGATCCCCATAGGCAGGTAGTTAAGAGCTTCATTGGTCCCAAACAAGCTTGCCAGTGCCATTCATTGTCCTGTACACCTGATTACCTTTGTCTTTCCTGATTCCTGGAGTACCTGACTCTACTCCCAGTTTGTTCTTCTTTCAAGGCCAAGGCTGAGCTCCTGGGAACAGACATCTCGTCCCTGCAGATCGCCCATCACCGGTCACTAACAAGTGAATGAAGAAACATCTTCATACCAAAACACAGCATCTACCATTCCACGCCCAGGCTCCCAATCTGAGTTGCTCCCCTGTATTGCAATGGAAACTTCCCTGTGTCTTCTTGCAGCCCTCTCCATCCACAGCCCCCAGCTGGCCTAGGTTGGAAGTTTTGAGGTCATCTGTGTCTAGGTTACACGCTTTTCAGCTGAGAAAAGAATAAAGGTCAATTTGAAAGCCCACTTTTGGAAAAAGTAATGAAGAATGGCAGCTTTTGCCAAATACCCTTAAAGTATTTTGTGCAATAAAATGTAAAGTATTTACCTCTTTCTGTCTCAATTTTTGAAACCAATTTTCCCATCTTTTGTGCTGAATCATATTTGGTGGTTCCTTCAAGAATCTGCTTCCTCCAGTAATCTTGTCTTTATCTCCTTTAGCCACCCAGGATTTTTTGTTTCCTCCCAAATTTATCTGAATAAAGTTGTAAGATCCTTCTCTAATAATTTCCTCCTCTTAAATGATAACATTCGGTTTTATTTTCTAAACATTTTTTTTATTCATTCATATTTTCTTGTTGAGTAAAGCACTTAAAAGCCAAGCCATTCCTGTGTGGAAGGATTCCTAGATCAGTGTACTAAGAGGAGGTGGTCTCTTTTTGTTCCTTATATCCCCTGGCCAGCATATTATTATGCTGTACATGTGATTGGGAATTGAAAATAGATTTTGTAGCAGTTGGATATGGTAGTGCTCATCTATAATCCCAGGTGGTTGGGAAGAGAAGGCAGAGAGATTGAAAGTTCTAGGCCAGGCTGATCAACTTAGTGAGATTCTATCTTAAAATTTAAAAAAGTAAAGAGAGCTCATGCCTATGAATGTGAGGCTTTAAATTAAATTCCCACTGACTAATGCAATCCAAATTTTATAGTAAAATTCTTTAGAGCATTCAGATTTGCAGTCAAATATTCTATAGTGCATTTTACTTTCACTAGCTTGGAATTTCTGATAATCAGTGAATGATTTTGTTTGCTTTTGCTTTTACCAGAGGGCAATTAGAACTCGTGTCAGGTAGTTCTATCTGTGGGGAAAAGTTGCCTTATTCTTAAGATGATAGCAGAAAATTGCTCTTTCCAGCTCTATTTGGAATGGTTTTCCTTAGTGTTTGATGGAATCAACCTATCTTACTGAGATTTCAGGTAAATACTACAGTGAAAAGGATTTTCACAAATAAAATCTCCAGTCCTGTCTTCCCCACTCACTGTATCAGGATCCTATTTTATTTCTTCCTCATTGCACTCGCATGTAGCTATAATATATTTGACTAAATTATTACATAAATGTGGTTTTCATCATCATCTACTTACTGTACTGTGACACGATAGCTCAGTGAAAATGATCTTCTTTATAGTTCTGTCAAAATGAGCATTATCTTTAGCACAATGTTGTGAATGAACAAATGCCTCATGCAATTTTACTTATGTTAGTAATAATTTGCTCTTATGATATTAAAATTAATGAGATACTTGAACAATTTAAAAAGTTGCCTCATTTGGATGATAATGTAACAGACAGTACTACCAGATGCATATGGAACATGAGAGTTGCTGTCATTTTTAAAGTAAATACATGGCTTTCCTTGCTGTGTAATCACATTAACTCATTCTATGATGAAGCAGGAGTTTCCTTCCTTCTGATTAAAACAAGTTCTTGCCTTAAAGTCTTTGTTCTAATCTCACGCATACTATCTACTCAGCATTATCATAGGATGGGGCAAACTCAGAACCCTGTCTAAATATGAACCTTATCTGTGCTGGAAGGGGAGGGAGGGAACACAGAGTATAAAAAGTTTAGCTGAGCATTTTTCATTCTGGTACTTGGTTGCCTCCTCGCTCTTCTGGCAGCAATTTATCCCTGACTGGGAACCAAAAAGTCAGAACCTTCCCCTCCTCAAAGACTTCCTGGCTACAAAGGAAAAATGGTTCTTTAGCCAGGTGTGCTGGTGCACACCTGTGATCCCAGCAGTCAGGAGACTGAGGAAGGAGGATTAGCCAGCTAATTTGAGGCCAGCCGGGCCTACAAAATGAGTTCAATGTTAGCCTGAATACATAAGTACAACTGTCTCAAAAAGACCAAAAAAAAAAAAAAAAAAAAGGCTCTTAAGGACGTGCTAAGAGGGGATGCTCCTGTCTCCTGTCCTTCTCATTTTTTATGTTACTTACTCCTCAGAGCAACCCTCGGTTACACTTGTGGCATACAGAAATCACATAATTGGCCCAAGCCGCACAGTTTGCAAAAGGGCTGAGATCCACAATATTTTCTAGAACCCAGACTTTTTATTCCCTGCAATCTGTTCCTTTAACTTGTTCGGCTAACTAGTTCCAAAGATCTTAGTAGGAGTGACAAGAACAAATTCTCTTCAACCCATGGAACAAAGTGAAGCAAAAAAGTACACTATATTGTACTATGATGTCACTAACAAGATCTCTTGCATATTCCAGATAATAAATGAAGTGCTTCGCAAGTCAAGGGGCGTGCTGTGCAGACCCCTCCCTGGATCTGTGTATATCACAGGTGAACCCCATTGACAACTTGTTCTAATGGTGGGAGGGTACATTTCCAACATGCTTGAGCAGAGGCCTTTCTAAGTAAGTGAGATCCCTTCACTGTTGGGAAAGAAGAAGGGAAATTCAGTGTGTGGAGAGCCGCTTAAAAGTATCAGTGTGTCACTGGGGGCTTACATACAAATGATTCCACTTGGACCTTCCGAAAAATGTGTGAGGTAATTATTATTTGAACAAGTGAGAAAACCTAGATTCAAGAAGGCCCATGAACTTTTCTAAAACCACACAAAAGTGGAGCCAAAACACAATTCTAGTCCTCTTGGTATTCAGAATCCACATCCATCAATTTCAAGTACCAAAAGATAGCTCTATTGAATGTCAAAGTGCTTTGACAGATTTTCATTAAACCAGCCCCTGTATTCAAAGATGTAGAGTGTGGTCTTAGCAAAGACATTCTCCTGAGGAAAATAGGTACAGAACACAAACAAGAGAAGACATTGGAATTTCTAGCATGGCATGTGGAAGGATGGTGATGCATTTATTAAAGGTATGATTTTCTGGAAAAAATGACTGCAAAATAATTTAATGAGCTCAATGTTGGATCTGTTAAGTTAGAAATGACATTTGAACACACCCACAGAACTGGCTCAAAGGCAATTAGAAACAGAGCTCGGGAATGAAATGTGGGCTGAATTTAGGAGTACTCAGTGTGAAGACTGGAATCTACGAGTGGGTGAAAGTTTTCAGGTTGTGTAGATGGAAGAGCCAAAAGGCGAAGGTAGATGTCTGTGAATTGCCAGAGGGTTACAAGTTGAAGAGAAAGAGCTGGGGAAGGACAATGCCAAACAGAGAGATAGGAAATACTTAGGACAGATTTGTCTTTCTGCAACAGGGTACATGCTGCTTCTTCCAGGGTACCTTTTTGTCATACACCTCTGTCAAGACAGAGTGAACAAAGCAAAGCAAAAAAGTACTCTCTACAAATTCTTCTCAACCACAGTTAGACTTCATAATTTCTTTAACTTTGAACTCATGTTTTGTTTAAATAGCAATTGAGTATACAAACTATGTCTCTCAATATCCAAATACTTTATTTTTTATTCATTTATTTTATTTTTTTTTGTGATAGGGTCTTACTATCTAGCTCAGGCCAGTCTTCAACTCCTGGAGATCCTCCTGCCTCAGCTTCCTGAGTGCTGGGACTACAGGCATGCTCCCCCACGCCCAGCCTCATCTTCTGCTTTTATTACAGGTTCGAGACCCAAGAGATGGGCATGTGAGAAAAGAAGAATCAGTATAGTTAGGTGTCCAACTTGTCAATCTCGGTTTGTTCCTAGACCAAGGATAATTGAGCAGGTACAAGATCACTGATATCTGTGTTCCAATGAGGCAAATGTCCAGGGGTACTTGGAGAGCTTGTAGCACTGGATGAGCTTCTCTTAAACCTGTCCCATGTGCAGAGAACATCTCAGCACTAAGCCAGCTCAGGGACTATGTCGTCTGTTTGTAGGGTACAGCCCTCAGCATGTACCCTACAAATATGTTAGGTGCCCAACTAATTTTGTCACTTTTCTCTGTCCTCCTTGAGTCCATGCATATTCTGAGATGGTTTATTGATTTGAATTAACAAAAGAATCATTCTGTCTGATAATGTGTTTTCTATGAGCATAAGAAGTACCAGTGCAATTAGAGTGTGGCGGTGTTTGCCTGTGTACCCGGCACTTTGTGAGACAGGAGTCCTGCAGGGCATGTGGGGCCAGCCCGGGCTATGTCACAGACCCTTTCTCAAAAACACACAAAAAAATATGGTGCACACACCTGTAATCTCAGCCTCCGAAAGGTTGAGGCAGAAGGACTGCCACAAGTTCAAGGCCAGTTTGAATGCATAGCGAGACCCTGGGTCAAAAAACCAAAAAATAAAAAAAATTTTAAAAAAGGAAAAAAACCCAAACATCAAACAAAAAGCAAAAGAAATACCACCGTATATTTATATGACTCATCATTTGGTCTAATGCTTCACAAAAGGAGAAAGTCACATGTTGGAAAATCTTTTATATTTGATGTTTTGTTCAAGACAACATGCTTTTGCTGGGCATAGTGGCTCATGCCTGTAATCCCAGCACTTGGGAGGCTGAGGCAGGAAGATCGTTGCGAGTTCGAGACCAGCCTAGGCTACAAAGTGAGCTCAAGACCAGCCTGAGATGCATGGAGAGACCCTATCTTAAAAAAAAAAAAACAAAAACAAACCCAAAACCCACATGATTTTAAGTGCATAGGTGGGATTAGAATGTTGTACAGAAAATCCTTATAGGAACTTTTTCATATTCGAGGGTATTGGCAACTTTAGTGAGCAACCCGCCTGCTGCGCAGAGACCAGAGCACCAGGGAGCAGAGGCAGAGGCAGCACCACCCCTGCCGGCCTTTCCACAGTTTCCTCAGCGTTGGGCTCAGCCTCTGAAGGAGGCGTTATTCACGTGAACAGCGACTTTGCTTTCCCCTGAACTATGACCTCAGAAAACCAATCTCTCAGCTTCCTCTGGGGAGACATGTGACCGACTGCCCTGTCAGCGAGTTGCTTTTCCTGCATCGGAGTTATTTCCTTTCCTGCAGAGAAAGGTGGCTGTTATCACTTCCAACGCCTTTAGCAATGATCCTTTAATATCCCATACAGACCTTTTGTGAAAAATAAATAAATAAAGCAAATGTCTCTTCTTTTTGTTTATTTGCTCTGAAGTTGCTCATCCTAAAGAAAAACATAAGGCTATGAGCACAGTTCATGTACACTTGAGAAAATCAGAATTTGCAGATTTATGTCGCAAGAAACAACTAAAAGCGCTCTTTGAGAAAGTCTATTTTAAAACATCCACTTCATATATCTAAACACAAGAGAAACATGCCCTCATTAAATCCAGGATTACCCAAGTATTTCCCAGAGTCTTTATCTTATGACTGGTTTTCAGTTTTTTATTCTGCCTAATTTTTCTCTAACATTTAACACTGGATCTACTTCTGCCTTACTTAAGATTCTCTCTTCTGCTTTTTGAGATCCTGGCCCATTTGAGGGTTTTTTTTGTTTGTTTACTTGTTTTGTTTTTTTCTTCTTGCCATTTTCTTAGCCCTTCTCTTACATCTCTTCTGTTAGTTCTGCAAAAGCTTTATCTTTACTTACATGCCATATATATATATATATATATCTTTACTTACATGCGATATATATATATATATATATAGAGAGAGAGAGAGAGAGAGAGAGAGAGAGAGAGAGAGGAGAGACAGGGAAGGGGTCTTTTTCAGTACTAGGGATTGAACCAAAGTCTTCGACACTGATTTATAGTCCCAGACATTTTTTATTTTACGACAGGTTCTCACTCAGTTGCCTAGGCCAGGCTTGAACTTGTGATTCTCCTGCCTCATCCTCCCGCAGTGCCGTGACTACAGGTGCTCACTTTTATGCCCAGCTCTGATTTTACATATTCTTACTGGACGTTCTCGCATGCATTCACCTAGCTTCAAGCCTCATCTACTCCCAGATGGTTCCTACATTTAGCCTGGATTGTTCTCTCCGAACTCCAAGCTCAGATAACACTTGGAAAGTTGCTGAGTGTCCTGCACCCCCTTCCACGGAGCGTGTCCCTGGCTGACCCCGTCATCTTCTTCCCAAGCAGCACTTCCCGTACTCCCATCGCAGCCGTGGTGTCTTCGTGCCTTCACGCCCTGCACACTTGAGTTTAAAACTGCCCAGTCACTCTTACTTTAATTCACTCTTAAAGATTTCTTGTATCTGTTCCTTTTCTTCCTTCCCCATTTTCCTGCATTTACCAATTCTCCTTGAGATTACCAGCAAGTTATCTTCTAAATCCATAGATTTTTATCTATGCTAAGTCCATGCCAAGGCTTAATTAAAACGGCAGTCCATATACCATTCTTCTTTTTTTTTTT
>PVJX010036947.1:0-17265 GCA_004027295.1 Dolichotis patagonum | reverse complement strand
GCGCAGACTTTCAATCCAAACAGCTCAGGCCACTCTATGGTCCGGGAGTTTCGGGTCCCAAAGGGACAGCCTGAGATGCTGCTTTCTGGGAGACTTCCATCAATTTATCATTGCGATGCTTCAGGGCTTCTGAGGATCCTTTGCAGCCCGAGCTCGGTGCCGCGATTGCGCACCTAAAGTTAATTAACTCTTAACAGTCCACAGTTCTCTTTTGGCACTGTGCAAGAACAGCGAAGTATCTTACAGGGTCAACATATACTTTCTGAATAAAATTTTAAGCAGCGTGTGGTGATGCATGCCTGTAACCATAGTTACTGGGGAGGTTTCAGTGTACAAATTCAACACCAGGCTGGGTAACACAGTGAATCCTTTTTTTTTTTTTTTTTTTTGGTACTGGGGATCGAACTCACGACCTTGCGCTTACCAGGCAAGCACTTAAGCCACCGAGCTAAATCCCCAGCCCCTGAGCTAAATCTCTAGCCCAGTGAATCCTTACCTTAAAAATAAGACCATCCTGAAAGAAGGTCATGAAAGGAAAATATAGTTAGTATATTGCAGAGACTACATTTATATATTGCAAGGATGTATATTTACTAACTGTAATGAGTTAGACAATATTAGTGCCACATGAGTAGATAATAAATAGTAGTTTTTTGCTTGCTTGCTTGCTTGCTTGCTTGCTTGTTTGATAAACATTTTCCAGCTTTAAAATGCCTTATGAGTTACTAACGCCTACTTTGGAAACTGGAAAAGATTCTGGAAAACCATGGTCAGGAATATTAAGTGGTATGGAGGGAAGTTCTTTCAGCTAATCTTCATTTGACCAAAGTGCTAGAACACTCTCTTCTACTGCAAAACATGCAAACTAATATGTACCTCCCAACAAGTGGTCTATTTCATGCTAAGCATGGGCAGTTCTATGTGTTCCCAAAAGTTTATATTAACTGACCTTTACTGTAATTATCCAGTTTAACAAATATCAAGTAAACTCATATTTTGGGTGAAAATGTTTTTCTATGAAAAATAAATTACTGGTTGGAAATATTCAATAATAAAAATTGCTAATAAAAGACTACCAGCAAATTAGGCTCAGATGAGACAAGTGAAAGGCCTGAGAGGAAAATGTAAAAATCTGGGGAACTGGTCATGAACTCTGATTTACAAATGCTTGTTTTACTTTTAAAAACCTTGGAAAGTGGAATATATAGATGACACATATAAGAAAAAATAAATGGAGCTCCAAAGAAGAGAGCCATCCACAAAGAAAGTCTTGCTCCTGTATCAGGAGACTGATGAAAAAAAATATATCTAAATGTTTTCATTTAAAATATTTAAAATACTTAGCTGCCATTTAACATAATTTCCTTGACCCCATTATACTGCATAAGAAAGATACTACTTCCTAACATTTCTGAATAATTTGGATTTTTTTTTTTAAATTCAATTCCAGAGGTGCCGGGGACTCAGCTCAGTGGTGTAAAGCACCTGCCTGGCAAGTGCAAGGTCATGAGTTTGCTCCCCAGTACAAAAAAAAAAATTCAATTCCATATCTAGTAAATCTATCTTGGAGTACAGATGGAATGTCTTTGGTGGTATATATAACATAATGTTAGAGACGATGAGAAAGCAAAATCTCAGAACAATCTAAACAAATACTGATGAATAGGGAAACTGGCAAATAAGTTACTGATACAACTAATTCCATGCAATACTATGAAGTCTTGAAAAATAATTTACAGGGTAAATTATTCTCTTTTGGATAGTTTATTTATTTAAATAATATGTAGCCATATTTTTAAAATTAAAAGATAAATCAAGCTAATTAAAAAGGATCATTATATGTTGATGTAGAGTAATGTATATAATGCTCATATTGCTTAGTGAAATAAAAGTTACATACACACATATACCTATTTGATTTTTTAATGAGAAAAAAACATTATATAGATATGTATGTACATGCACAGGAAAAACTGTGAAGGGTATATCTCAAGCTGTTTACATTTATCTACCTGAGGGAATAATTCCATTTATGTATTATACAACTTAAAAATAAAAATGTTATTATGTTATTGTTTTAAAATATTATAATAAAAAGATATTTTTTGCTTTCAAAAAGTCTTATAAATCTAAATGTCTCCCAGCTCACTAGCCAGATAAATTATCTGTCACATATGTGCTCCTTATAATTGTTTGTGAAGAATAATGAAGACATGTTTGTTACACATTTTAAAACATATATTACTTTAACAGAATAAAGCTAGAATATTTTATTTTTAAAATTTAAATACACACCTATATCTTTACTTGTATAATCTGTAATTATAATTTTAAAGTCTCATATAGAATGGAGCTGCAGTAATCAACCTTACCATTTCTGAGTACAACTCAGTGGCCAAACCAGGCCATTAGCAGAGGAAAATCAATGCAACCAACTTACACATATTGGAGACTTGTGTGAATTTAGACCTTCTACCCTCCCCCACATGACGGTATATTTTGGTTCTCTTTAGAGAAATTCAATTAACAATATTAGTCTCCTGTGTCAGTGACAGACATCACAGAGTCTCCTTAGCACATGAAGACATGTAAGATGGGCTTGCTTATCCTTGACTTGCTAGTTAACAGGAGAATTACTGCCGCTTCTGTAAATGACTATATGCTTCTTGTCATAAACACAGTGACAGCTCCTAAAATCAATCTTTCATGACCTTATTGATTAGGACACTTAGATATAATGAGGCTTCACTGGTGGCAGAGTAATGCTTAGAAAAAGAAAAAAAATACTCCAATGAGGGCTTGCTTATTAACATTGCCAAATTTATCTTCTCATTCATTGCTCTTTCCTATTACAGACATTGTATGAAATATGTATGATAAAAAGTTAATAATCAATTTTGTGGTTCATGTGCTTTTCCTTAAAACTTCGTGTAACATTTTTTAAAGTAACAAATTGATTTAAAAATAGTTTTGACCACTGTGTTCCTAATCTGTAATGGTAGAGTAATATTTCTATATGAGATGAACATCAGGATTTTTCAGAGAATGACTGCAGTATAAAAACTAGGAAGAATCTGAACATTTAGAAAGCAGAGGCTTTGGAAACAGTTTTACTCAATTGTGTATTTTCTATTTAGCTTATATGATCATATTTTAAACCATAATACTGAATAGTTTCACAACTGGACATAATCCTAGAGGTCTAATTCAATGTATTTGACATGTTATAGATACATTTTATTTTATTTTTATAAAGACAGGGTTTTGTTGTATAGTTCAGGCTGGCTTTGAACTTGTGATCCTCCTGCCTCGGCCTCCTGAGTACTGGGATTATAGGCATGCACCACCACACCTGGCTCATAGACACATTTTAGATTGGAGAAATGAAGTAATTTGTCTAGGGTTATGCCTTAACAGGGCTAGGATTAGAATCTAGAATTCACACATGAGTTCTGGGTTGAGATGATATTATCATGTTCCTTAAAGTGAGAGCTTTATTGGTTGAATGAAAACCCGTTGTATTTCTTTTACTCTTCCTATAAAAAGAGTATGCCTTTATGCATACAGAACATGGGAAATACCATTAAGTTTTACATATAATGGGTGTATAGAGATATGTACCATATGCATGGTGCCAGGCATGTTACATGTACTTACTTCATACAGGCATGCTTCTGCAGAATACTTAAATAATTAACATTTACCTGACAGAATGCCTCTTGGTTTTTAATATATAAACTTCATAGAATATATTTAGCTCTTAATACAGTTCATTGTACACAGAAAAATACACATGTTGCGACACAGTGTATTTTAAACATGATATGTATAATGAGTTACCTTTCAAATAAAATTTTTCAGAATCTCATATAGATATTTTGAAAAATGCACTGAATGTAACCAGGGAATGTACAGTGCCTTTTTGCATATAAAGCAAAATACTCACCATATTATTTTGATCTTTTATGCATTTCACATCCCCCTATAAATGTCTATCATTTATACAATGTATCTTGCTGTGTTTGTGTACAGTTTGGAAAACTACCTGTGGATTAAGAGTTGACATATAGTACATTCTTTTTCTCGTTTGAAAACAAGAAGGAGGCTCCCAGTTAGTATGCTCACACAGAAAGAATTCATTTCCAGAATGGGATACCCACAGAGAGATGCTTGTTAAGTGCAGTTTCATTGTGGATAGGAGGTACTGTCTGTGTCTTTAACTCCTACCAATGTTGAAATTTGGAAACTGGATATAATCTGCTGCTTTTAGTAGAATAGATGACTTCTGAGGTCCCGTGACTGTTTTAAATCTGACATGATTTCTTCAAATTAGAAGAACCTTGGTCATACATGTGTGCCTTCATTAATGCAAGAAGAACTGGAAAAGTATTTTGCTTCATTTGTTTAATTTGGTAGAGCTTGCCTTCATAAAGTAGGATATTCTCTAATGTTATCAATGTTGTGACCTTCATCTTACACCCAGAATCAAAACTGATATTCTTCAAAGAACCCATGAAGAAAGTAAAAAGAAAACCCACAGAATGGGGGAGAATATTTGCAGATCACAAATAAGAGTACAGACAGACACAGACAAGTTAGTTTTTAAGAAACTTAAAGATAGGTAAAATATTTGAATAGACATTTCACATCTCCAAAGATAAATAAATGGCCAATACGCACATGAAAAGATCCTCATTATCATCAACCATCACGCAATGCAAACAGAAACTACAATGAGAGATTACTTCACAGTCACTAGGATGGGTGTATTTAAAAAGGAAGTAATACTATGGATATGAAAAAACTGGAATCTTCACACACAGCTAATAGGAATCAGTACAACCACTCTGAATAAAGTCTGCTGGCTTCCTGAGTAGTTAAATGTAGAATTACCATACAATTTTGGGATTCTACTTCCAGAAATATAGCCCAAAGAAAACATAACCACCCAAAAACTTGTGCATGAATGTTTATAAAAGTCAAAGTGGAAATATTTGAAATATCAGATGTTAAAATTAGTTAATAAATTCAGAAAGAATGATAAAGATAGGGATGAAAAAGGAAAATGATATATGGTATACAATGGAATATTATAGATGTCTAATACCATAATTTACATATATACACACGTAACATTTGTGCATTATTATATATATTTTTATGTATTAAACATACAATGCAATGTTATATGGCAATGAAAAGAAACAGAATAATGATACATGTTACAATGTGGAATGTATGTTAAGTGAAACAAGTTAATCATAAAAGGCCACACATTATATGATTCCATTTATATGAAATGTTCAGAACAGGGAAATCCATACAGACAGAAAATAGTTCAGTGGGTGCCCAGATGGGAAGGTTGGGGAAACGGGGAATGACTGATAATGGTTCAGAGTTTCCTTCTAGGGTGGTAAAAATCTTCTAATATTGATTGTGGTAATGACTGAAAAACTGTATATACCAAAACCACTGAATTGTATATTTTATATAAGTGGTTGCTGGCAAGCGCAAGGTCATGAGTTCAATCCCTGGCACTAAATAAATAAATAAATAAATAATAGTCACACAGTATGTGAATTGTTGTATGCCTCTTTAAGGCAGATGATACACACATTTGCATATACAATCCCAATTCACTAAACAATAAATAGTTTTAGAATCCACTGATTGTTCCCTAAATTGTTAAGTTTATAAGAGAATTTACAAAAATATTTTCTTTTCCTCAAGTAAAAATGTTATTTTTTTCATTGGTATAGGTTTGTAATACATGATATTTACATTCATTTGGGGGATATTTGTGTGCATCACATATAAGGATCATTTTCAATCCCCTTTACCCTCTCCCTTCCTCTTATTTTCTATCATTCTTTCTGAATTTATTAACTAGTTTTAAACACTCCGTATGTCTAGTGAATAAGTAATTTAATGTTGCTTTGGTGTCTACTTTCAATACAAGTTTAACTTTCTTATAGCAGAAGCAAGGCTTTATTGCTTTGGATAGTTTCTAGTTCTCTGCCTTCCAGCTCCTCAATGTGGCTGATCTAGATAACTGCCTTACATGACACCATCCTGGAGGCCAGCTCCCAACTGGGGGCAGCTCCATGACGCACTCGCATGAACCCCAACACCCTACACAGTCCTGCACAGATACATATGCCACATGACTGCTCCAGTAATATTAGCAGTCCATCTGCTTGCTCAAAGCCAATTAAAAGTCCCCTTGGGCACCTACTTCGAAGGAGCCCCCCTGGACCCAACACAGGCTCTCAGGTCTTTCTCTTTCACTAGTGCCCCACCTGCTGGTGGAGCATGCATGTCCCCCTTCCCACTGACCTCATGCTGTCCTCTCTCTGGGGTCTGTAAGAAATACACTGCTTCTGCAATTTAATGTGTTCTGGGGCACTGCCTCCTCTGTGTCTCACCTTACTGACATACCTGAATCATCTAACTCCCCTCCCAGCCAGCACTCAGAGTAGCTATCTTGGCTAAAAAAAAAAAAAAAAACAACTGGACACAGATCACACATGAACTGCAAGAGCACCTGCCAGTGCAGAAAACTTTCTTGTGAGAGGGATACCTGGACACAGGTCTGACATTCAGTCTTTAGGCTACTCACAAGGTTAAGCAAGTATCCTGTGAAAAACATATCATAGCATCCATGACCATCTTCCCTGGAGACCCATTAGAGCAAGGATAGGCTATAAAGTCACTCTCCAGCGAGACAGCAGAAAGTCAAATTAGGAGGGAAAAAAATGTTTGCATGGGTACATACTATGTATATTTCTCTCGTTATACTGAGTTGGTTAAGGTACTTTAATATTTCATTAAGTATAATGTATATTTCAGGGTTTTAGTGATAATCTCTTATCAAGTTCTACTTAAAATTCAATCTTCAAAATTGTTTAAAACCTAGAAATGAGTGTTGAATTTCAATTTATGCCTTTTATATTTCCATTGATCAGTTCTCTGGATTTTGAAAATGAAAATATACATTAATTTATTTTTTGGTGTTTTATTATTCTTTCATTTCTGTTATACCACTTGATCATGGTGTTGCCAAACTATCACAACTCAATGAGCTAGTGTAATCCTACATTTATTTTTCAAAGAAAGAAATCCAATTAAAAACCTAGCTGTATTTCCAGAGCATTTAATACATGGCTGATGTGGAATTAGAATTCAAATATAGAACTACAAAGCCAAGAGGCTCTTCACAGTTGCAGAGTATCAACATCTGTTGATTGCCTACTGGTTGCCAGATTAAAACACACTACTTCACTTACAGCCAGCTACACCATTCTGAATACGTCAACATCTTACATTTTATTGTTAAGGAATGAGAGAGCAATTAACTCATTCAAGGTAATATAAAAATAAAATACCAAGTTCTAAATCTTTGCTTTTAACGTTGCTCTCATCTGTCTCCTTAAATACTTTTTCCATGATGATCTAATATGGTCCATATCACAACTTTCAACAATCTTGTTTATTCATAGCTCCTGGGAATACAATCAAAGATAAATGATTGTATTTATTCTAAAGTAGAGTTTCTCCAACTGCAATGTCAGAGAAAAGTGAATTCCAAGGGATGATTCACAGGGTGGGTGGGTATACACCTAGCGACAGAGAGAAATGTCTTTAAAGCTTCATGAGTATTTTATTCCAAGTATATAAAAATGAACATTATTTTCCATGATATAATTTGTGTAAGTACCTGACACCCACATCTTAAGGGGAGAGATTTATTTTGGCTCATGGTTTCAGAAGTTTCAGTCCATGGTCAGCTGTTTCCAAGGCAGAGACATTACGGAGGAAAAATGATGAAAAAAAGTATCTCAACTAGTGGTTTCAGAGAATACAGCAAGATAGAAAGAGCCAGAGACCTGATGCAATCTCCAAGATCACTCCCCCACAACTCACTCAGATATACCCAGAAGTGTGCTTCTAGATCTTCTGGAAGTTTCAAGCCAGTGAAGTTGACAATTAAGATTAACCATCACATGATCTGTTTATGTAACAGAAAATAATGTTTAATGTTTTATTAAGGAAGAAAGAGATTTCTATCTGTTTTAGTTAATACCTGGTATGAACCCTACTAATTTAAAAGAACTTGACTGAACTGAAGACAGCTGACATCAAGCTCCATATACAGGTAAAGACAATTTCTTGTTCTCTGTGTCACTATTTCCAAGAAACCAGACTTATATAAATGTGGTTAAAAACAGTAAGTGTTTACACACTGTATGAGGTAATCAATCACAAAGGTAAGCACAAGAGCAGAATATTTATAAAACAGTAGCATGGTGGAATATTGTCAGGTTGCTATGGGCAGAAATTTCAGCAAATAGCTCTTACAGAAAAGTTAAATCACTCAAAGTCACATGGTGAGCTCAAATGGTCTGATATATTATTTAATATTTTTTAAAATTATAATAATGATGTACTTCATAAAGAACTTTATTAGAGAATAACTAATATTTTTTCTTAGTTTTATCACTATAGCTGTCTTTTTCAGGAATGTGGATACATTAAGATAAAAAAAACTCATGATTCTAGTCCTTAAATGTAATTTTCATCACAGTTAATGTGGTAATTGACATGCCATATTGAAAATTTCTTCATAAATTATTTTATCACAAAGCATTTTATAAATTAGCTTTCTTCAAGTGATATAATTAAAATGGTTATTTGCACAGGTATGGACATTTAAAAGTGTAAATACTGTTTAAAATTTTCCTTTGAAGTGTATAAATAAAATTGGCACTAGATGGATGTGTGATATTTTATCTAAATGCTTTGAATTCTCCCTCAGCAGGGTTTTAGGGAAAGATGGTTTAACACCACAGGTGGGGATTCAGTAGCTAAATAAGTGGTGAACTTGGATCCCTCTACATATGCAATATTGTTTCTGCTCCTGAGAATAAACAATCACAGGAAACAAGTGTGGGAGGCTGGTTGAGCTGAAATGTCAGCTCTGCCCTAATGGTCTCCAGTTCTAGTCAATAGGGTTGCTCTTCTTCATGAGGACCTGCACGAGGTTCAGTCAGCAAAGACAGCTTTCACACTCTTTTCAGCTAAATCCCCTATGTATGGAAACTTTTTAAGGAGAAGATGACAACACTGTTTTCCAAGATTTGCAACATAGCTTAATATGAAACATGTTGATGTTCAGTTACACAAATGGATAACTTAACTGGAAAAGTCATTTTATAAAACTTAATATTCTTCTGTTATGGACTTTGCTTTTTTAAAAAATATGGTTTTAAAATGACACTAGAAGGATTTTATCATTCCCAAATGGCCAACTGGATAAATAAGCATACTTCTTGAAACAATTAAAAAAGGGAAATGAAATATTTTTCCCCCTTTTTTTTTTTTTTGGTGCCAGGGATTGAACTCAGTACCTCTTACTTGCCAGGCAGCTGCTTACGCCACTGAGCTAAATCCTGGCCCTTTTCCAATATTCTTAAAAGAACAAAACTATGTGACAGAGAACTTAAAAATCTAGAAGAAAGTGAAAATCTATCTATCTATCTTTATGCGTAATTTATACCTTCCAAGCTGCTTTTGTTGATCCATGAGGAACACTTAAAATAATGATTCACAGTCAGTGATTCTCATCCAGACTCTGAAAAGTTTCATCCTCATGAGGAGCCCGTAACAGAAGCAAATCCCCAATCAACATTCCTCCAGTTTACATGCTGAATGCCCAGGGAAACAGAGATGTCAAGAATTTGAACTTGGAAAACGGTTTTAAAAATAGTAGTAGTTTCATTATCTACCAAAAGAAAATGAAAGTATTTCCAAAAGAAGGTACCATTAAGTTTCTAATAATTCAAAATTTTTTCAAATACAACACAGAATAAGTTTCTATAAACTTTAAAAACTTAAATCATATGAAATATCTTCTCTGACCACAGAAAAAATCGCAATAACAAAGGCAATCTGAAATATTCACAAGTACATTCTTAACCTGTGGGTGAAAGCAATCACAAGGGAAATTAGGAAATACTTTTCAAATAATATTTTAAAATAAAATAAATGAAAATGAAAACAATATAACAAGACTCAAGGAATATAGCAAAAGCAGAGAAATTCACAGCTGCCAACATGTACATTGAAGGGAAGATCTGAAATCAATAACTTTATGCCTTAAGTAACTAAAAAAAATAAGAGTTAACAAGTGCAAAGCAAGCAAAAGGTAATACTAAGATTACAATGGTGATAAGTAAAACAGAGAAGAAACGAAAACTCAATGATACCAAAAATCCTTTCTTTGAAAATATCAATAAAGTTGATAAGCCTTTAGCTCAAATGACTAAAGGGAAAAGAAAACCACTAAAATCAGAAATAAAAGTAGGACTGTTACTATTAATCTTAAAGAAATAAAAAAGATTATAATACTGTGACCAATTATATGTCAACAAATCACCTACATAAAATGAACAAATTCCTAGAGATATGAAAATTACCACAGCTGACTTAAGACAGAACAGAAAACCTGGATTGATCTATAAAACAAGAGATTGAAGTAATTAAAAATGTTCTATCAAATAAACTCCCAGGCTCAGATAGCTTCACTGGTAAATTCTACCAAACATTCAAAGAAAATCAACAACAGTGTTTCTCAAATTCTTTAAAAAAAAAAAAAACCAGGAGAGGGGGATGTTATGGTTTAATCTATGTGGCCCCCTACAGCCTCATGCTCACTGAGGCAGGAGGAGATGACCAGATCATTAGTGTAAGCTGCTTTGCTGGTAGGATCTTGGTGGGGTCTGCCTGGAAGAGGGTGTCACTAGGGGTGTGGCCCAGAAAGGGTTTCTCTCCCTCCCCAGCTCTCCCCTTCACTCTACTAACATGATGTGAGCAGTTTTCCTCCATCCAGACCCTTCTACCACACCTTCCTGCACTAGAGCCAGCCAATGAAGGCCTGAAAAACATAAGCCAAAATAAAAACCTTTCCAGCTGCAAGCTGTAGGTGTTTGGGATTTTGTTCCAGAGACAAGGAAAGAGACTAGGACAAGCATTTAATGGCTCCTTTTATGGGTTTATTAGGAAAACTGAAGATTTAGTAAACTGTAAGTGGTTAGGAACTACAAAGTTACAATACTTAGAAAATTAAGTATTAGCAAAAGAGAGGAAATGGTACAAATGGAAAGAAAAAAGAAACAAGTACAAACCCATATACTTAAAAACTTGATTTATAATAGAGGCAGCACTGAAAAAACCATGGGAAAACTGGTTTTTTCAACATATGGTGCTCAAAAAATTAAGATTAGGAAGGGGAATGAAATTAAATCTCTGTCTCACTTTAAAAAGAAATTAATTCTAGATGGATGACATATGAAAAGCAGGTAAAAAATTATAAAACCTCAAGAATATAGGAAAAAATATCTTAGACTTTGAGGTGGGATATTTTATAAGAGCAAAAACTATAAACCATAAAATATATGATTAATAAATTCGACACACTAATTTATCAAAAGAACCAAGATTAAAAACATAGGTTGAAGACTGGAAGTATTTTTCTCTACATTTGAGCAACATAATACTAGTGTCCAAAACTTCAAAAGCATTCCTACAAATTAGTAGAAAAATATTTGAATAGTCATGTAATAAAATAAGAAATTCAAGACTGGCAAGATGGCACCTGCCTGTAATCCAGTACTTCGGAGACTCAGGCAGGAGGATAGCCACAAATTAAAGGCCAGTCTGGGCTACACAGTGAGTTCAAGATCAGCCTAAACTACATAGTAAGATCCATCTTAAAAAACCAAAAGTAGAAGGCAAAGGCCTACAGGTGGCCACACCTGGAGTGAGGCTTGCAGCAAAGAAGTGAGCACAGAGGGCCACCTGTATGAACAAGAACACAGGCAGCTGGGCAGGTCATGAGGAGAACAGCTCAGGGACCTATAACAACAGACCACTGTTGGGGTCTGGGAAGGATGAGAGAGGTAACTTGTGGTCACAGTGAAGCTCAGAGTGGGATGTGGAAGGGGAGAGTGCCAGATGCAGGGGTTAACATGTGAACACAGGGAAGAGTGTACTACATTAACTCTGACTGCAATATAAACAGGATCGTGACGACATTTTAATTTGTATTTCTGCAACTGCATGGTTTTTGTTCTTGTAACTGTTTTTTCTTTATTCTTCTTTTTTCTCCTCTACCTTTCTTTTTTATGTCTTTATCTCTCCTTCCTTTCTGTCCACCTTTAATCTAGCATACAAATAAGAGATGTCTGCATATGTGCAAAGGAGATTAAGTAGTAAGCAGTGCTTTACTAGTACATTTCATGGGCAATTCAGGGTAACCCAACAAAAGGATCCAAACATAGGAACAAGTTCTTATGCTCTTACAGCTTTCTCTTCTCAGTCTCCAGTTACCAGTCCCTCTCTCTGCAGTCTTTCTGCTTCCTCAAATAATTCTATCAGTCTGCCTCAACACTACCCCTATATCCCACCTATAAATTAATTCCAACAGAATCCAATTTCCTGGCTGTTTTTCAACTACTGATTATTTCTCTTCTCTCTTCCTCTATTTTACTCTCATCCTTCTTTTTAAAACTTCTTCCCTCCCACATTCCAGTCTGTTAGCAGTAATATATTACAGACCGTATGGGACATTGATTAAAAGGAGAAATTGTTAAAACAAGTTTTAATGTACATGATTGATGTATGGTTGGAACTGCTAATGTTGATTTAACCAGTAGGGATTTTCTCTTTAGAACTCAGTTACTGGATCTGATCCTACTAAACTGAATAGGTCAAAAAGGTAGATAAATACCAAAACATAACTAACGCCAAGATCACATCATTGGAAAGCTGACAGTAACTAAAGAGATCTCCATAATAGTAACAAAGTCCTTCCACTCTAACTGGTCCTCATTGGACCACTCAACCCCCAAACAACAGAAATATAAGAAAACAAGGCAACAAAACGTACCCAAAGACTCCTAACTTTCTCAAAGTTCATATGAAGGGCACTGATGGAGAGGAAGTAAAAACAAACAACAAAAAACCCACACAAATAGATTGCTTACAGTAATTTTAAAAAGAAATAAAGAAAATGATCAATTACTCACTTTCCCCCCAAAATAAGATCTAAATGAAAAATAATCAGCCTTGAAAATCAGAGATCAAAAATTCCAGCCCTAGTCAACCTATCCTGCCTTACCTGCCATCATTCTCTCTTGCTTAGTGGCTACTCTGTAAGACAGGTAAGGTAAGGATCGGTTGATTGGGGCTCTTAAAACGAGATCATAGGATATGGATCCAACAGCTGCTAAATGACACAAACAAGAAAAACCTAGAGATTAATTAGAATTACAAATTACAGCACAAATGGTACAAAAACCTGCTTACATAAGTCACAGCAGAAAACATTTCAACTGTTGGGAAAGATTTTAACACACAATACAATTAAGTAAGACAATCCCCAAAGTACCATGATTATTAAAAAACTCTATGACACATCATAGTCAAAATCTTGTAAATCCAACACAATGACAGAATTTTAAAAGCTGTTAGGAAATAACAACATGAAGGTCAGCCTTTGAAAGTAAGCCTACTGGAACACTGCAGATTTCTCAACATAAACCTTAAAAACCACGAGATCATGAAGGAATGCTCTTGGAGCCCTAAAAAAATTTTTTTTCAACTCAGATTAACATATCCTGTAAAACTATATCTGTAAAAACAGAGAACTGGCTGAAAATTTAGGACCTTCCACGAGCACCTTAAGAAATTCATGACCACTGTGAACCAGAGGCAGTCATGCAGGCCAGAAGGAGAACCAAGAAGTTAACCTCTTCCTGTGAGCCAGCAGCAGTCATGGGCTGGGCCAACCCCTTCCTGTGAGCCATTGGCAGCCATGTAGGTCAGGAGGAGAACCAAGAAGAAGCTTACCTGAAAGGGTGAATTCAGATTACCTGAATCTATGAGCCAGCCAGCATGTAGCAAGCAACTGGCTGATTCAGAGAAACACAGACTGATAGCTATTGAAGTTAAAAAAAAAAAAAAAGAAAAGAACTTATTGTATTGTTTGATTGACTTTGCAGGCCCAAAGCCAATAGCCTCAGCATCTATTTGGAAGATACCAATATGCGATATAGCAACTATGGGGGATTTCCTTCTGAAGGTCATAGCCATTGTTGATTTCCTATTGTCTTGTTTTTAAAGTCCTGTATTGTTTTCACTGTCTTGTTTGGATTTATTCTGTTTTGTTTTGTTTGACTGTATCATATGTGATAGCAAGGGTAGCTATTTCAAAGATAGTGAAATATATTATGGTAGCCATTGTTGATTTCCTGTTATCTTGTTTTGAAGCCTTATATTGCCTTCATTCTTCTGTTTTGATTGGTTTTATTCTGTTGTGTTTTATTTGATTTTATGATGTCTGATAGTATGGGCAGCTATTTTGAAGATAACAAGAGGCATTATGGTAGCCTTTGTTGATTTCCTATTGTTTTATTTTGAAGTCCTGTATCACTTTCTTTGTTTTGTTTTGATTGGTTTTATTCTGTTCTGTTTTGTTTGATTTTATGATGTCTGATGATATGAGCAGCTATTTTGAAGATAACAAGTGGCATTATGGTAGCCTTTGTTGATTTTTTATTATCTTGTTTTGAAGTCCTATGCCACTTTCACTGTTTTGTTTTTATTGGCTTTCTTCTATTTTACTTGGTATTATCCTCTTTAAAATAATAAAAAAGAAAGAAATTCATGACCATCAAATAAGCACTATAAAAAAGTCAAAGATATTTTAGAGAAAATGTTACCAGTGCCCAAGGACCTACTGTAATGAATACAGCAAGGAGGGTGAGCAGTTCATAGAAACAAAGCAATCAGTAACAGAAACACAATACATAGAAATCAGCCAGTACCTTTTAGTAATATCTCTTAATATGGTCTCAATTCCCCAATCAAGATATAGATATTAGCATAATGGATCAAACCCCCAAGCCCAATGGTATGCTGCATATAAGAAACACAGTATTTAAATAAGATCACAAACTAAAAAAATCAAAGGATAGAAAAATTTCTTCATTCAAAAGAAGCTCCCAAAAAAGTAATAGTAATTATCCTATTTTCGGACAAATTAGACTTCAAAGAGAAATGATTAGGAGAGACAAAGAAGTGAACTGCATACTGATATATGTAACAATTCAACAGGAAAGAATAACAATTATAACTATATATTTACTGAATACTGCACATTGAACTTCATAAAACAAATACTATTGGGCATAAAACATCACATAAATGTAAACATAAACATAAACATAAACATAAACATAAACAAAATAATGATGGGGCCTCCCTACCCCACTTTCACAAACAGAATAATCAGACAAAAAAAAATCAACAAAAAAATGGAAGCACTGAATGAACCACACCTTAGAACAAATGGACTTAATAGATATCTACAGAGAATTCAATCCCAATACATATTCTTTCTTTTGAGCAGCACACAGAATTTTCTCCAAAACAGACAACATACTAGATCATACACCTTGCTTTTTTATATACAAAAGAATAAAAATAATTCCAAGCATATTATCAGATCATCGTGTCATCAAATTAGAGATCAATGGGGCCAGGGATTTAGCTCAGTGGCTTAAGCGCCTGCCTGACAAGCGCGAGGTCATGAGTTCGATCCCCGGTACCAAAAAAAAAAAAAAAAAAATTAGAGATCAATGGCAAGAGAAACTACAGAAATTATGTAAATACATGGAGATTCTATCTTGGTTACTTTTCTCTCACTGTTGAGACAAAATACCTGACACTCAAAGTGAAGCAAGGAAAGGTTTGTTTAGCTTACAGTTTTTTGTAGGTTTCAGTCCATACTCAGCTGGCTCCAAGGAAGGGTGGTGTGGTTGAGAGGCAACCATTCATGGTGGCCACAACAGCAAGAGGGAAAGAGCAAAAGTGGAAAAGCACGCCTCTTTCCCTTATTTATATTGTATGCTGGCTCCCCGCCCCTAGGTAGGTGCAGCACACACACCATCAATCTCAGTGCTAGACAATGAACTAATCACAAACCTCCGTGATTGTACGAGGCTTGGGAGGGTACATCTGAACACAAAGTGTAAGAGATACACTTGAGTAATCATTGGGGAACAGAACAAATCAAAGAAACCAAATACTTCCTACGATCAAATTATAATGCCAGTTCAACATACCAGAATATGTAGGACACAATGAAAGAAGGACTAATTTGGACATTTGTAGCTCTGAATATTCACATTAGAAAAACAGAATCATCCCAAATAAAGAACATATCGATGCACCTCAAGGTCATGCAAAATATAAAGACAATCCAAATCCAAAACTACTACAAGAAAAGAAATTATAAGGATCACAGCAGAAATCAATGAAGTTGAGGCTAAAAATACAAAGAATTAATTAACTGATGAGTTGTTTCTATGAAAGAATAAAAAAATGAAATGAGAAATGTAATATCACAACAAAGACTCCCAAAATCTAGTGGATTATAAGCAATTACTTTAAAAACATGTATTCCAATAAAATGGAGAATTCAGAAGAAACAGATTTCTAGACATGTATGAATTACAAAAGTTGAACCAGAATATATAAAAATATTGAAGAGTCCAATAAGTAATAATAAAGTTGAGGAAGTCATAAAACCTACAAATCAAGAAAAACTCAGGGGCAGGTGTGTTGGCTCATGCCTGTAATCCCAGCACTTAAAACACTGAGGCAGGAGGATCACTGTGAGATTGAGACCAGCCAGGGCTACAAAGTGAGTTCAAGGCCAGCCCGAACTGCTAGTGAGACTGTCTCAGAAAGACAGACAGACAGACAGACAGACAGACAGACAGACAGACAGAAAGAAAGTCAGTCAAGACTTTAATAGTGAATTTTCGAAGAACTTCAGGAAAGATCTCATCCTAATACCCCTCTAACTATTCAATGAAAAATTTTCAATGAAAAATTTTTTGCTAGGTATTCCTCAGAGCACTAATATCTAGACTACATAAAAAATTAAAAAATTGCTCTTTGGGACCCGAAACTCCCGGACCGTAGAGTGGCCTGAGCTGTTTGGATTGAAAGTCTGCGCGGACCTGCATCTCGGCGCGACTCTTTGGGACTGGTAAGCACACCCTTCATCCGCAGGGAACTGCCTGGAGCTCGGCATCTGGGCCAGGTCTGTTTGGGCCCGTAGCCCCGCCCTTCACGCCCAGGAAGTCTCCCAGAAAGCAGCATCTCAGGCTCTCTTTGGGACCCGAAACTCCCGGACCC
>PVJX010036946.1:0-17277 GCA_004027295.1 Dolichotis patagonum | reverse complement strand
CATAGGTGAAGTTAAAAGCGTGAAGCGTTAATTCTTTAGTCTGCAAGGAATGTGACATTTCTCTCAGCCTTGGGAATTCAGCTCTCAAAAGATTGATTGATTCTCTGAGTACCTGATTTAAAATCAGAGTCTCCAGGTGATGATTTGATTTTCTGTGAAATGTGAAGAAAAGCGGGAAGGATTCAACTTTGGCAATTTGTGCAGTTTGTCTCCAGGTGCAGACAATATTTCGCATCTCAATAACTTTCTGTCTGACCTTGCTAGTAATTTGTCACAGAGATTTAATTTCAATGGGAACTTGGTATTTTAAAAAATAGAATAATGACTTTCTTTATAATTTAAATAAATGTTTTGTTAGGTGGAAAAAAATGAAATTTTTCAGGATACTGGAATTTTTATTTCTCCCATTATGCATTTTCTAACATCTTGTCTTCTGTATAATCATCTTCCTTTTCTTTACTACCTCATCTCACCAGGATGAAAGTTTATGGGGAGAAATATCACATCATAGAAATTCACAAATCGAATATATTTGCTCGTGAAGAGGTGATCTCAGGATTGTTCAGCTGTAGAATTTTACCTAAGCATTTGGGTGTGTAAGTACAGGGCTTCACGTGCATCAGGAGCGACTTGAGGAAGTTGTGTGCCTCAAGAGAAACCTTGGCAGGTCTTTTCTGCACAGGTTTACACAGTGACCAGTGACTGAGGCAGGAAAAGGACCATCACAGTTTCCTCGGTGTTGAGTGGGAGGGTATTAGATATTAGTGACTGTTACTTATGTTTTCCATCTGCAACACAGGAGAAGTGTGGAAAGCCGGAAAGAAATCAGAGGAGAGCCCCACATAATGGGCATGGATCATCAGAGTTCTTGGGGACCAGTTGGTATCAATTACTGTTAGTTATGGTGACACGGAAAGATATGATGTAGAGCTTTTGGTCTCCACACAGAGCTGCAATGGTGTGTGTGTGGGGGCGGGTGGGAGCATAAGGTCCATGGATGGCCCTCATTGTCCAGGAGAGAGGCAATCAAGCAAACCTTAAAAGAAAAGGAAACATACCATGTGGGCCCTTAGTAAACCAAGTGGAATCTGGCCAAGCAATAGGACAAAGAGAGCAGTGACAGTCAAGGAGCGGGCAGGTGGCAGAACTTGAAGAAAGGCCAGTGGTGTGAAAGGATGTGGACGTGTTTGGCACACTGCCCTCCAGTGCTGTGGTACATGGAGGTCAGGCATGTGGGGTGGGGCACCGGGTCAGGGAAGGGCCGAGTAGGGGCAGGTCTGGAAGGCACTTTAGACTGAAGCCTCAAGGATATCAGTAAGAGAGCGGGTGTAGTCAGATCTTTGTTTTAAGAAAGCATTTCTGGGAGCAGCTAGGTATAGTAGGGAGGCGCTGGGCTTGCTGGAGGCAGAGGGACCAGAAGGGTGACACAGGTAGCTCAGAGGCAAAGTACTTAGGACACCCTTGGGGGTCATTTTAGCAGAAGACCTGATTGTCTTTGGTGATGGAAATGAGAGGTGAGAGTGAAGGGGAGAGACAGACAGACAGACTGACAGAATGGAAAATCCTGCACGAAGGCAGTTTTTCCTGGTGGTGTGCTTCTGTCTAGACTAGAGGCCCTGGGAGGGGTAGATGAGATTCATGCCAGAGAAAGACGCGGTGAGAGGACCATCCTGGGCAGTTGGGAGTTGAAACTAGAGAAAACAAAGATTTTCAGGGGAGGTGATGGTAGGCCGAAGGAAGGGCTGTGTGGGTGAGACCTTGGGTGTCACTGATATTTGAAGGTGGAGAAGATGGGTGGAAGGAGACAGCCATGTTGTGGAACCAGGAAGAGAGTTTTAGGAAGCAGGGGGAGGCGATCAGTGGGGAGATGCCACCACTGCTTAGCCACTGGGAAACCCCGGGGCCCACCTGCCTGGTTCTACTCCAGTGGGGGTGAGGGGCATTGTGAGATGACAGAGCGGAGCAGGACAAGCCTGGAAGTTCTCAAGTGGGCCGGGGGTCCCCAGTTGCCTGTGGGACCACGCTGGCTGGCCAAGTGCCCTGCCAGTGGGTTTTATATGCACTGTACTTGGGTTTTACAGCTTTGCAACTTTCTCCAACTTCTTTCTATATTAGAAACATTGTGGCTATTGCCCCTGCTTTTTGGACTTTATTTTCTTGCGTGTCTGAAGGCTTAAGAAATAAGCTCTCTGATCATTTTCTTTGCTGTAGTTGTTCCTGCCCCCTCGCCGTCTCCCTTCCTCTCCCCTCACTTTCTTCTCTCTCTCTCTCACACACACACACTCTCTCTCTCTCTTTCTCTCTCTCTCTCTCTCTCTCTCTCTCTCTCTCTCTCACACACACACACACACACACACACACACACACACACACACACACACAATTCCTGGGCTGTGTCCTTACATTGAAAGTACCCGAACTCTTCATTATGGTTTGGTTTTGATGTTTTTAATTAGTTTTTTTGTAAAGGGACAGTGTCTTTAAGTGATTTCTGTTTATTGAAAAAACAGTAACAGATTGTGCTAATTCCATGTTCCCTAAGACCGGAGTACTCTCTCAGGAAAGCTCCAAGGAGAGAGATGTCCATTGTTTGGCTAACTGATGAAGCCAGTGGACTTATACACTCAGAAGTGACAGCAGCTCCACTGGCAGGACAGGGCTGACCAGTCCATGCTGTCACCTTCAGGCTTCTAAGCCCTGCTCCATGGGAGCAGCCAGCATCCTTCCAGAATACTCTACTGAGAAGACTTCCAAGGGTTAGGAAACACACTTTTGTTTTCTGCCCCCTATTACATCTGCAGCTGAGTTCTGTATCCTCAGTCAAAAGTGCCGCTGACTGTCACTTCGTGGGTCCTGGGGTTGCAGTAAGGACTGGATTAGTTGATGTATGCCAGAGCACTTCATAAATATCAAGTGGCACTTTCCACTTGGCACCCTGAAGTGAGTCATATGATTTCTCTTTTCTTTGGGGAGGTTACAAGTGAAAAAGCTTGCCAAATTATTATGTCTCCATTCTCAAGCAATGCCACGGAGTAGATGCATGCAGACTTTTTATCTTCTTTTATTTTTTGTGGTGGTGTGGATATACCATAAACGTTACCATTTTAATCACTCTTAAGTGTACAGGTCAGAGTTGTAAGTATATTTACATTGCTGTGCAACCATCACCAGCATCCATCTCGAGAACTTTTTCATCACACAGAAACTCTGCCCCCAGTAAAAAGTGACCCTTCATTCCCCTTCCCTCCAGCCTGGCTACCACCAGTCATCTTTCTGTGTCCTCACCTTTCTGTGGACCTCACCTAAGTGGCATTTTATTGTGTTGGACTTTTTGTGACTTAGTTCAACCAGCACCACACCCTCAAGACCCATCCATGCTGCAGCATATGTCAGAATTGTCTTTCTTCTGAAGGATGAGTGGTATTCCTTTGTATGAACAGAACGTATTTTGTCTATCTGTTAGATGTCTGTCTATCCACGGATACTCGTGTTGCTTCCACCTTTGGGCTGTTGTGGCTGATGCTGCTGTGAACATGTGTGTACACATCTCTGCTCCATTTCCTGCTTTCACTGCTTTTGGGGCTCTACCTGCGAGTGGCCTCCATGTAAGAGAATGTGACTGGGTCTTTGGCTTTATAATTTGTCCCAGTGGCTGTTTCTGGGGATTCCTTGTCCCCCTGGGGTCTACCCTGAACCCTTTCTCAGGTAACTGCTTGGCTGGCTTGTGTCTGTCAAACAAGGTGTTACTGAGCTCCTGAGTGTCCTGTCCTCACTCAGGCCCCAGATAGTCTATCAGTCCTATAGGAAAAAGGCCGAGAGAGTTTTGCTACAGGGACACCACTGTCCCCCTTGTTTTAGCTCCCTGCAGCAGCCTAGCATGGCCAGCTCTGGAGGCTTCTTAGTCCTCTGCCCCATCTGTCACCCTTTGAAGGCTGATTTATCCTAGGAGCTCACTTCCCCCTGCTTTCTAAGAGGAACTGATCTGCAGAGCAAGGAAGCACTTCCCCCCATGGGTACTTGATGTTTCCAGCTGAGGGTCCCCTCTTATTACAAGCAGAATGTTTCTTCTGCCATGGCCTCGGTCTCTGTCTGTTGCTGGCTGCAGGTTCCCTAGAGAAAAGCACAGGTGTGTGCAGGGCTGGACAGAGAGAACCACAAAGGAGAAGCCTGACGGCAGCTCTTATCCCAAGCCCTGGCAGGTGGTTGCTGATGCCAAGGGCTTCTCTGCCTTCTGGAAAATGGGTGTAGCACCTCTGATAGGCTGAGGAGTGAGGCCACTGTAGTGCCACCAGCATTAGGGACTCAAGTGGAAACTGAGAGTGGAGTATCTGGCAGCAAATCACTCCTAGTCCTTCCCCACTTTTTTTCCCCTTATGCTCTAAAACAGCCCTTGTTCTCTTCTGGGTAGCAAGAGGACAGAACACTCCCGGGTCTAGTGTTCAGGCTCACCTATCAGATGGCTCCATCTTCGTCTATCCCAGGTTCAAGGTGGGAGAAGAGGCTTGAGTCAGGGGCTCCAAATTCGTTATTTTGTCCTGAAGCCATTGGCAGTGACTAGTATTAGTGGGGCTTCGTGATTCTGTGTACTACTCTTTGATAAATCTGTTGAGGGTTTTTGTGTATTTACAGTTAATGATTATTGTTCTGCCTAATTCCGGAAGGTTGGCCATCTGATTTTTGGAGGGGAGAATTTTGCTCACTCATCTTGTGTAGATTTGGATGAAGATCCTTGTTCTGAAGATTTCTGTTTGGGTGTTTTGTGGAGTGGCCGTCTTCTGTCCCTCTGGTCTGTGTGATTCAAATGGACTGTGATGATAGATGGAGTCTCCTGAGGCTGGTGTTCCAGGAGGAACGATACCCTGCAGTCCAGTCAGTTGCACTAACTGGATACGGATGTCTTTCACTGGAAAGTATTTTAAAAATTATATACATTCACTTTCTCTGGCCCTGTCAGACAGGGAAGAAGGAGAGAGGGGTATGTTTTCCTTACTCAGGTATTGCTTTGCTTGTGAGCAAAGCATGAGGACCCTGAGGCTTGGTCTTAGGGTGACAGTGGTACTTGCAGTGGTGTCTTTGGTCACCGGGTAGTTTGTCTCCCATCGTGTGACAGAGGAGGAGCCATCTTTGGATCTCTCTGGGGAAATCAGAGCTGCTCCTGACCTGGGTATACGAAGCGCTGTTGCCATAACCTGGAGGAAGTGGGGGAGACTGTCCCTGCGTGACAGTATTGGGGGTTCTGCCCTGCCAGGAAGAAGGGGTCTGTCTGGCCCCAAACACCCTGGTTTTGATGTATTGCTCTGCTGTTGCCAAATTAAATTGATATTTTCAGGCAGGCAAATCTTCCCTACTGTGTGGTCCTTGTTTGTTTGTTTGTTTGGTTTGAAAAGGCAATAAACTACTGAATGAAAACTCACCTGCCCTTAGCGATTAATTAACCCACGTCAACACCACGTGCTGCACCAGCTCACACTGCAATTACGGCCTTACCTGTCATGAAAATTAATTCAGGGTTTGCGAAGAGTTCTGAAATCATTGCTGGATGGAAGGGCCTGTGGGGACCCGCGGATTTCAGTGTGGATTTCTAGTCTGCATGGCCGGTGAAGACTGACAGCTACTGATGGATCCAGTCTTCTGCAGAAGGGTCCTTCCGGGGCTGGGGGAGTGCCCCTGTTTACTCTAGGGGACAGCATGCATGGCGTCAAGAAGACCTGTGACATGGCCAGCCTGTGGTCACCTCTGTGGTCCCTTTGGACCAAACCCGTGGCAACACCCATGGGCTCTTTGCATGAGTGCACACCTGCCCGTGTTTTTAATCACGAAAAGCTGTTTGGTAAGGAGGCATGCTGGGTGGCGACACAGTGACCATACCATTGCTGGTGTTGCTCAGATGTCCCTATTGGGATTAGAGGAGCCACTGTAAAACCAGAACTCCTGACCCTAATTCTTCTTTTCTCCCCTTTGTTCACAGCGGGGCCTTTTCTGAAGTGGTTTTAGCCGAGGAGAAGGCAACTGGAAAGCTCTTTGCGGTGAAGTGCATCCCTAAAAAGGCGCTGAAGGGCAAAGAAAGCAGCATAGAGAACGAGATCGCCGTGCTGAGGAAGTAAGTCTGAGAGAGCCAGTCCTGCCTGCCTGCCTGCCCGCCCGGGGGTCCTCCGAGCACGGGCAGGTGCCTGGCACCCGAGGGGCTGGTGCGAGATAGGAAGGGGCCGCTAGCCCCTGGCCCAAAGATGCTGAAGGCTCTTCTCATGTAGCGCTATCTGAGTACTCTCCGTCGACCTGATTTCCCTGACAGCATCCAGGCAGTCACGGAGGAGTTCTTATTTCCAAAGATCACAGCTGTCCAGCAGACGTGGCTTTGAGCTTAGAGCCTGCCGTTCACTCTAGCTGATGACCTGGGCCAGTTCTCCCTGCCTGGGTCTCCCCCGGAAGCAGAGCTCAGGACATCCCCTCCCAGTGGGTGCTGAGGACTAAGTAAGATGCTGCTCACCAGGTGTTTGTGATGTGCGTACTACAGCACTACACGCAGTGTGGGTAGCTGCTGCGCCCCCTGCCCCCACCCATTTTTGTTGTTGCTGTCCAAAGCCTCATTATGTGGTTCTCGGGTGGCAGAGCCTGGGATGCCCACATCTCTAGAGTTGTTTCTGCACTTTGTGATCTCCTTCCATACTCTGCACCACAAGCATGGGCTCCCAGAAGTTTCCATGGAGTCCACTATTGTCTCCCCTGGTATGATGACAAACACAAACCACCCTCATGTGGCTGGACCCACCCGGGATGATCTTTTAGCGTCGTGTCTGGTCCTGTTCCTTACACCGTCAGGGTTAAGCCATTCCACCATACCTCACAAAATCTGGGAGAATCAACCCTTTTTAGTACCTGCTTTTGCATGTTTGGCATGAATCTGAACAGTGTGCTATGGAAACTTTTGAGTTGCTATTAATAAAAGATGTTCAAAATATCCGTGAAATTTTTGGGGTTTGGAATCAGCACATAGCAAGAATCCCATCACAGATAAGCAAGGCTAAATGGGAACAAACCTAGGGCCTCAAAACAAAATGTCACAGCCTCCACATTCTTATGCATAAGCCATCTCTCACCTCTCTGGAGCCAGCAGTGTCCCATGGAAGGGTGCTTTGCCCTCGGTCCAGACGCAGCACCACTGGGCTGGTCAGGATGGCCTGTCCTGTTCTGACATTTGTGTGACTCAGAGAAGAACCCACAGCATTTTTCACATGTGTTCCAGAACAAACGGGACTCTGTAGCTTTCTGGTGTCAGGGTTTTAGCTTATTAGTTTGTTTGTTTGGTTTCTAGGTTCTCCGGATTGTCTATTAGGGACCCCAAGAGTTTCAGATTGTCTCGAGGAGGATTGCAGGAAATGATTCTATGGATGAGAGTCTGGGAAAACAAATTAAGAACATTAGCATTAAGCAGCCAAGCACCATGTTAATGAAACATTTATTTAAATTACCCATCTTCCAATATGAAATCCGTGCTGAGAGAAGAAGTGATTTGCTGGCGACATGAAGTTGCAGACACTTTGTAGATATTTGACATTTTAGATGGAATTCTGAGTGGGTCTAGAGCCTTCTGGACATTGACTTCAGGTGCAGGGGTGTCTGCTGCTGCATAGAGGATGGGACCTTCATTTTTTGTGACTTCCCTCTTAGAACTCTTCCCTCTTCCTGCTTAAAACTGCTGAGGAAGTCAGATTCTGAGCTCAGCATTAGTTTCCATGCACAGGAGCAGGGACATGGAGGCTTTCTAAGCTGGGCTTGGTTTAGGCCATGGATAGTCTCCTTTAATTAGGGTCTCTACCCTGTGCTCCATTCAGATTATCACATCCTTGGAGAATCCACTCACAACAGGGAGGAGCAGGGATTTGGAGGAGCTGGTTTTGATAATGTCTCACTATCAGCTGTTGGAATATGTTGAAGCAGACTCCTCTTTCTGGGATAAAGAACAAGGAAATAATTTCTCAGGGGATAGGAGGTGATTTATGTTCTGCATGGATTTTTCAGTCCTCTACAAATGATTTACAAGCAGGATAAGAGTCAGCTCCACATTGCAAGTAGCTGAAAGAGAAGCATGTGAACGGCAAAGACAATAGTTTCTAGCCCTTCTTAGAGTGTTGTCCTTTGAGAAGTTTGTCCGTTTAACAAATATTTGTAGCATGTGTCAGGCAGTGCAGTTAGATGCTGAGTTAAACATGTCATACTTTGCCTTCTGTGATCTAACGGTTTTGTAACTAATTAGTGCAGTGAAGTTGAGGATGATGTGATATAAGCATGACCAGAGGCTCAGTTCTTTCTTCATGGTGAGGCTGAGAGCAGGTTTCATGGAGCAGAAATGACCTGAGGTAATAAGTATGTTTTGCTAGGGCAGAAAAGCAAAGGAATATTTCTAACTAGAAGGAGCCAATGGGCCAGTGTTTGGGAGACTCTCCGTGGCTTGTCTTAATGAGGAAAATGAGCTCCAGGGAAGGCCTGGGAGTCCTAAGGTTAGAGACAGATAGGATTATAGACGGTCTTACATATTCTGCTATGGGCTTTGAACTCTACCTGGTGGACACTGAGGAGCCATGAAAGACTGGTAATGAAAGGAAAATTGTGATTAAAATTTTTCATGAAGATTATTGTGGTGCAATTTAGAAGGTTATGTTGGAGAAGACAGGATTCAGTACATGGAGGGAGAACAGGAAATCACTGGAAGGATCAGGCAACAAAGTAAAGCAAGGGCTATAGGCTTGAATGGAAGGGATATCAGGATGTGAACACAGTGGTATCTCTAGGATTTAGAGGTTTGGAAGGGCACAGAGATGTGGCAGTAGGTGCAGGATGCTGAGTTACTGCAGGTTTTTGATGGTGTTAACTGGATGGATAGTGACCTCATTAACAGATCGGAAATAAAAGAACAGGAAGGTAGGTGTGTGAGGTGTCTTGGGATGTCCACATAGAGATCGGGGCTTGCTGGGTGTTAAAATTTTCTGAAACAACGTATTAAGTTCAATCTTCTGGTGTTTAGTCGCCATAGATGGGGTCCTAGCTAGCCCTGCTTTATTGTGAGATACTCCCTGGTCATTATGTATTTCCACAATGATGGTCATCTAAGGATGCTCATTGGAGAGGCTGCCTGCCCTCCTACATGGTGAGTCTATTATAGGGTAAGAGATTTACTTATCTCATTGGATAAAAGCAATGTAGCTAGTATATCCTTGTGGTTGTCTTTGTACTTGCTCTGAAAATAGTTCCAAAATGAATTTTCTACTTGATAAGTAGATATTAAACCAAGCTCAGAGGGAAGAAAAAGCCACCGTGATAAGGATCGCGGTAGGCTGTTGCTATGCAGCAGGAAAAGCTGCTGGCCCGACTTGGTGTTCAGTGGGCTGGAGCTACATGATTCATCGCAAGCCTTTCCAGACGGAATGTTAGCTGCAGTCCCAAGAATGGAGCATTTTCTACAGCGTGGAATTTATCATTGTCAGTGTCACACACCTTGGGTGCATTACAGTTTATGGTTGCTGTGGATTTATTTACTTAGAAGGCAAGCACTGCTCAAATCTAATTTCAAGGCAACACATAAAATGCTTTTCCAGGAGTAGAAAGGCAGATATATAAACAGTTTGCGGTTACATGAGAGACAGAGAAGGAGATGCATAAAGCTGGAACACAAAGGACAGGAGAAACAAAAAGAGATGTATTAGAGCAACCCTAATAGTTAGGGAAACTGAGGCTTGCACTGGCTAAAAGGGTACTGTCTGGGTGAAAAATGGCACCAGTATTACACATGCTGTCCTGATGATTACTTTGGAAGCTGCAGAGGCTGTCAGGCCTTGGAAAAGGGGCTTGGGCAGGAAGTCATCTGTCTGGTACACTGGGGAGTCAGCTGGTGGCTTTCTCTGTAGCTTTCTCTAAAGCACTGATTCTCATTCTTGGCTGCATGTTCCCATCACTGGGGGAAGCTTTTAAGGACATACTGGTGCTCGGACTCATTCTTAGGCCAGTTTATTTCAAATTAGAAGCTATGGTGGGGTGTCTGGATAGTTGAAAAAGCAACTCCCCAAGCCCCGCCCAGAGATTCTAACCCACAACCAACTCAGTGTGGAGATCAGTCACTCCCAGACCCTGCCCTTGGTCTCATTTCCCAGGGGGTGACCAGCTCTTTGTTGGTCCATGTATGGCGAGGTGAGTACAGATGCATGCAGAACCACATCATAGTCCATCCTTCCTTTAGGTGAGATGTTCCATGGAGAGAAAGACTAAAAGTGCTTTCCCTAAGTTTCATTTATATGAATTGATTTTCATTTATATGATTTGTATTTATATGTATTGATTTGAGTTCATCACTCCAAGACTCAGTGGGGAGCAGGTACTGGATACTGTCTTGTTCAAGGCTGAGGACTTGCTCTTGGAAATCGCCCAAGACGTAGCGGCAGTAATGGTGCTCCTGGCCTGGAAAAGCTGGTTCAGAGGTTGGTCAGGTTACCACAGTGGGGTGCTGAGCACATTGTCAAGTGGGGTCATGGCTGTTAAAGGCAGCGGATGCCAAAGCCCCGGATGCTGGGCTGGGGCTCCCTGGGGCCCGAGTCAGGATGGCTGGCAGGAAGTATGGAGAGCATGTTGGCACCAGGAATGTGGGTGCACAGCTCTCCAGGGGCCTGAGCAGCACTTAATCCTCTGTTCCCTCAGGCCAGACAGCACAGACGAACAGGAGGAGACAGGTACAGACAGCATCTGTATGCCAAGAAGAGGCTGCCTGCTTTGGGATTAAGTAGCAGCCTTTGGAGAAGGCGAACTCACTGACACCTGACTTGTTCTTGTAGCTTCCTTCCGATAGGAAGCTCATTCTGTTAAGTCACTGCCAAGTGCTAGTGCATTATGTGTATTAGAGAAACATACACGTCATGGAAGGGCACTGACTGTGGTGAACAGAACCACTTTTCCACTGACTGAAAATGGCTAAGCTCTGGCAAAGCTGACACTTGAGTTTTGCAGGCACCAAGGCAGCTTTCTGAAGATCGGTCTGATTTGCTTAGGAGGGGACGTTGTAACATCTCTGGAGAAGTCACGCTGGGATTGAGGAGGCAGGCAAGAAGTCTGAAAAGTAATAGCTAAACCCCGTGTGATTACAAACAGGGAGACAGGCATGTCACTCGTGCTCCTAGAACCCTGGGCTAATCTGGAAAACTCTTATTTGAAGATCTCTTGATTTCAAACAAACCTGTAGTTTATGCAGAGCAGGGCTTGGGGGATATGGTAAGTTATTTGGTGCTGGGTAGTGGTTACTGCTGTATTGTGTGGTTAAAGCCAGGCTCTTGGCAAGCTTTGTGTGTGCATGTGTGGGCCTCTATCCTGAGGGACCCTAGTCCTGCTGGAATCTTAACTGTGTCCATCCTGGACCTGTCAAGCCAGGCTTTAAGACAGCATCTCATCACAAGGAAAAGTGGATTGTTCCTTGCGCCTGTCGGAGACTTGAACTCAGAATCTTGCCTTATTAGGCTCTCTTCCTCTCTGCAGTTCTCTGGCTGGCCTATTTCTGGGAGTCCTACTGCTCCAGGGTGTGGCTCCTTCTGCCAGGGTGACCATAAACCTGCCTCTGTGGTGATCTTAGTTTACCTCATCTGAACTGGGTGTGTCTGTAAGAAGAAATAGAACTGATTTGATGCCAGCCAAGCTGCACAGCCAGGAGAGCGCACATCAGCATTTCCACGCGGCTTCCTCATGGTGCTCTGCCCCTAGCAGATCATGACAGCACACTTGTTTGCTTTGAGCTCCAGAATGAGTGTATTTCTAGTCTGTTAATTTCCTGGATATTGTTAATAAAAGCCTTGGATTGAGGGGACATAGAATTAGCTAGGTCCCCCCTAGAAGACAGGGTTGTTCTCAGGAGCCTGAGCGGGCATGTTGGTTGATCTCTCCAGCCTGTGGCTCCTGCTTCCCCTGTCCCACGATGAGTGCTGCCCCTGTGGAATGGTCAGTCTGCCTCTTTCCAGGCCCTTTCCCCCAGCACTGTGCTAATGAGAGTTTAAATGCACGTCGGTCCTGAGTCTGCCCTCTGCTTCCAAGCTTCCATCTTGTTAGAATCCTGACTCCTTTGTACACATCCCTTACACCCCCTGCTCTGTGATTTCTGGTTTTCACCTTTCTACTCTCACTCCCATGTTTCATTGCTTCCTTCCTTTTCCAGCTTCAGCGTGGCACACGTCTCCTTTGGGGTGGCCCCTTTGCTGGCTCTTGTCTGAGTGGACCCTGTCCTCTGAGTTTTCCCAGCACCAAGGTCTGCCAGGGTCAGTCAGTGAGGTCTGCCTTCTGGAACTGTGGTTGCCCTGAGTCCAGCCCTGATCTAGAGGGCTGATGGTGAGAGTGGAGGCATGGGACAGGGGCACCCTGGAGAGACTGAGGAGGGTAGAAACAGTGGGGCTTGGTGCTGATTGGGTGAAGAGGAGTAGGGGGAGGGACCAAGCTAAACTGACCCCGTTCTCTCTGGCTTTAGTGACTGCATTAGACGAGAGTTTCCAGAGAAACAGAATCAATAGGATGTATATAATTATACACAGAAAGTTTTATTGAGGGATTGGCTCATGCAATTATGGTGACCAATTACAGGGAACTCCCACAGTCTGCCGCCTGCCAGCTGGAGACCCAGCAAAGCCAGGAGGTGCGATTCAGTCCACGCCCTAAGGTCTGGGAACTGGGGCAGCTGTGGTCTAAGTCCTAGTCTGAGTCCGAAGGCCTGAGAAACAGGATTGTGAGAGTCCAACAGCTGCCTTTGTATTTCATTCTGGCCTTCTTGGGATTGGCAGTGCCACCCACATGGGTGTGGAAGATCCTCCAGAAGCGTCCTCGCAGACCCAGCTATATAATGTTTGATGGCGATGGTGGCACCCAGTGACCAGGTGTTCTGGAAGAGGAGGCAGCTTGGAGGCAGAGATGGTTGTCCTGTGGCATCAGGGCCTGCTTACTTAAGTCACTTAAATCAGTCTGGCTTTTCCTGCCACCTTTTGTGCTATATGTCTTACACTGTAGTTGTCCAGAGGAGTTGGAGAAGCAGTATGTTTTACCACACGTTTGGAAACACCGTCAGCTATTTGCATGCCTATTTCCCTGTGCTGGCTCCCCCTCCTCCAGTGAGATGTTTGCTTAGGAACTAGGTGGTGGCTGAATCCCTCCTATATCTTGGCAAATATTTCCTTTCTTCTGTAAACTTACTTAGCTAATGGTTTATACAAATGTCATTTAAGTGATTCCAAGGAACATGCGTGTGTACATGCGCACACGTGTATCTTATAGTCTAAAAATGTCAGGGTAGCTTACATTGGAGAATCACATTGTATAAAAGATCTAGTGCAAGAAGTCTTGAGACAGACAAAGATGGCAAATTCAGTGAACAAAATATACACCAAAGACCCACTGTTTAACTTTAGTTTGTGTCTTTCCATTCCATCTTCTGTGTGATTGTGGCATTATTTATATGGGTAGATAAATTATTTTAGTGAGACTTCACATGTAACTATTCTAAATTATGTATAATTTGATGAATGCATTTCATTTACATACTCAGAGTCCTGGGTGATCATTTGGGTAGTTGAAACTGTTGCTTATCATTTTAAAGTTACATAATAAACTCTTTCTCAAAGCTTAAAGTAGAGAACAGAAGTTTTAGAGACTGGACAAGCCAGGTTTTGGGAAATACACATGTGAAAGATTTTTTTTTCTAAAACAATGGTAGCATGCGGTTTGATAAGTGGGATTTACCAGCTATTACCTTCCTAGGTACTTTCCCAGGAAAACTGAAAAGGTCATGTCACAGTGATATATGATATCACAGTGATATATGTGCAGCTATGTTCATAGTAGCACAATTTGTAATAGCTAAATCTTGGAAACAACCAAAATGCCAATCAACCGCAGAATGCATAAAAAGCATGTGATATTGTTATACAGTGGAATATAACTCAGCTATAAAAAGGATGATCTTGAGGCCTTCATAGGTAAATGGAGGCAACTGGAGACTATCCTCATAAGTGAAATAAATAAGAATCATATTTGTAAATATCACATTGTGTCTCTAGTGTGAAAAAGTAATAAAAACTGTAGGAATAATAAGATCCAAAATGTGTAATCACCATTGTAAAAAAGAAAGGAAAAGAAAGTACTCTAAAGGATATAAATATATGTATAAGTGTGTAAGACAGATAACCATACTACTAAGTTTTTGTTGGATCATTGAACAGAGCGGTTTGCACTCTCATTGTCTGATTGCCCACTGTTCATGCTTTAAGTTTGTAACTTGAACAACTGTTTCTAAGATGATAATATGTAATTTATCAACTAGTGATTTCTTAGTGTTAATTTTTTTGAAATTCTGTATTATTTCTACCCTTTTTTCTGTTTTTTTTCTCTTTAAATAAATTTTAAAAAATAAGTGAGATTTAATATGTGTTCTTTTTAACCATTTGCATTTTTCTTTCATAAATATTTAAAAAATAGTCTTGACTTTATGATACAATTGGGAATCCAAAAACATAGAAGAATATTTTAAAAAATACAATGGTGTAATAGATACACTGTTTTTGGTTACAGAACTGATCAACTGTCCACACATATGTACATATGTATGTATACATGTGTACATATATGCAAATACATGCATGTACATAACATGCACACATTTTAAATACTTTTCAGATTTTATGTTTCTGTTGAAGAGCAAAACATTCTTTTGCTTTATTTAGTAAATACATTCTCAAGTTTATCAAGAATCTACTCTTTATAGGTTCCTGATGAAAAGCCTTTATGAATTTTAAAGTGCTCACATGTTTGGTATTAGGCAGATATTAGACATGCCCATTCTTGTGATACTATTGGGAGAGGTCAAAATATTCCTGCGCAGGAGGGAGGAGTAGAAACTGTTGTCCATCTCATGGATGGGGAAGAAAAGGGGGAAGTTAAGGTACATAATTTAAAGAGCAGGGAAGAGAGCAGAGGACTCTTCCCCCCTGTGCCACTTGGCCCCATCTGCCGGAGCGACCACCCTCCTATTGGCACATTGGGAACTTTAGCAGCCAAAGTTTTGTGACTCCAATAAATAATAAGAAATAACAGCAAGGTGATTAAATTAGTTGCCTGGTAACCTTCAAATCAGAGTAGAAACTTTCATTCCAACTTAGTATACTGTCTAGAGCAATTAATATATGGCCTTTGAGATTTTAAGTCCAGATACTCTCTTTTGGTCATGATTTACAAAATGAGCTGGGACTTCTATCCCCATCGTTTTATTTAATCCTCATAATAAACCAATGAAGTGGATACTGTTTTTCACATTTTACAAATGGGGAACTTGAAGTTACTAGCATTCTGTCTCTTTCCATTATGATCAGATCCATGGGGCTCCAATGCTTTTCCTTAAGAACAGGGCCACTTATTCTTGGTGTAGGTCATAGCGCCCACATGTAGGAGGTGCTCACCCATGGTGAAAGGATAAATCTCTTACCATAGCTCATCAGCCACTGAGGCAGGACGTAATACTGGTGAAGGCCCCAGAGTCAGTCCACCTATCTTTGCAGCTCCTGGTATGCAAACCTGTCATGATGCTGCCCAGGCATTTTAACCTTGGGCATCCGTTGTCAGGAAATAGAGATGATATTGGTACTTGCCCCCATGGATGCTGTGCCTGGGAGAATAGAGGTTTCCAGGTGTCTCCTGTGTATGTTTTTCTTACACATGGAGGACATCTTGCTAGAGAATGGAAGTGGTGCCTTCCCTGAAGTCGTATCACACAGATGTCATCTCCCTGCAAGGCTACCTATTGGAGCCCAGGGCTGTCCTGAGCACACAGGAAGCAGTGGCAGCCACGATGAGGTGACTGGTCACTTTCCAGAAGAGAGGGCACTCAGTGATGCGTGCAGTTTAGTGGCAGAGTTGTCAAGAGCATGTCAGCCTGACTGTACTTTTCCTGAGAAAGCTCCATAAAGAAACCTCCTTGTGTCCTTAGTCATAGGACATCAACTGGAAAAAGAGCGTAGAGATCTCAGACCAGTTCTCCTGACTTTTAGATGAGGAGATGGGTCCAGAGAGGTGAAGTGACTGGCCCTGGGTTACAGAGCTATCTCGGCCATACAATTTTAGGCTTCCTGATTGAGAATGTTTTCCACAAATTACACCACCTTCTGTTGTAGAGTATCCAGCAGGAGAAGCCAAAAATAGAACTTTTCCTTGTTTTTGGAAGTCCCATGGCATGTTTAGTGAGGACTAAAGCTTTTTCCCAGTGACTTTGCCAGATTCCGGAATGGGCTATTGAACCTGGTTCCAGCCACCCCTTCACCCTGTGATTTCAGGTAGCTGTGCTTGCTGTTCTTCCCTCCTTTCCTCCTCACAGGGTTGCAGTGTTGCTGCAAGGTGCATGGGCTGTTCCAAGGTTGTCCCTCAAGAACCTTTTCTTCTGTGGAAATTTCTGGAAAGGAGCCTCGATGCCAGCCTTAGAGCTGTGTTAGAAGTTAAACCTGGAAAGGCTTTGTTCCTACTTTAGGTGCCTGTGAAGATCTTTGCTGTCTGTGTGTCACCTCAATGGAGTGAATTTTTGGATTACCTCGCATAACTTCAGTAGGGAGAACATAGTGACAGATTTGGAATAATCTGTAAAGTAGAGAAAGTGCTGCTCTTGTATGAGGTCATAATCCAAGGAGGACCATGTGTGTGTGTGTGTGCTTTTTCCTTTCTACTGTATTTCATCCATTACCCTCTCTGTGCCTTTCTAGAAGGTTCTGGAAACAGGAGGGTGGATTGCCTTCTCATAGACTGTTACAGAGTGTTTTGTGAGACACAGCAGGTGAGGCAGGGAACAGGGGTGGGGCAGCTGAATGAGCCAGCAGGTGAACTCTGGTTCTAGGGATGGGTTGACCTGCTAAGAGACAGTGGAATTTTCCTCACGACTACCTCAGTTTTTGTGGATGTAAAAGTAAACTTGGAGAAAGAAGATTCTACTTCTGCATTGGTTGTTTTTTCTAATGAGCCTCCTTGCTGGGTTTTAGAGCAGAGGAGTCATGCAACTCTTTCTGTAAAATGAATAGGTCCCAGAGACTTTTTAGGATAGTTTGAATTGTGTTTCTAAAAGTCTGAGCCTGACTACCTGGCTGTGGATGCCTGAGTGGGGGTTAATCCAATAGGACCCAAACTGTGTGACAGAGCCAGTAGGAGAGCAGTGGGTGGCAGAGGACGCATTTGTCATATAGTTCAGCTCTGGGAGTTAAAATTGGAATGTTAGATACATCGGGTATTGTG
>PVJX010036945.1:0-17428 GCA_004027295.1 Dolichotis patagonum | reverse complement strand
GTTTTCAGTTCTTCTGGGAATATGCCTAGAAGCGGAATAGCTGGGTCAAATGGGACTTCCATACCCAGCTTTTTGAGGAATCTCCAGACTGACCTCCACAGTGGCTGCACCAGTCTACACTTCCACCAACAGTGCAGAAGAGTTCCTTTTTCCCCACAGCCTCTCCAACACTTGTTGTTGGTAGTGTTTTCTATCTTGGTCATTCTTTCTGGAGTGAGATGGAATCTCAGTGTGGTTTTAATTTGCATTTCTCTCATGACTAATGATGATGAACATTTTTTCATGTATTTATTTGCCATTTGAATTTCTTCATCTGAGAACTGTGTATTCATTTCAGATGCCCATTTTTGGAGATTCAAATATTTTAAGAGTGAAACACTTTATTGCTATTGGAGAAAAATACTCTGATTCTCAACCGGACCATGTAGCAAACAATTTCCTTTTATTTAATTTCACTGTTTCCATTTTTAGTCACATTCTTTCCCTCTGTCTTATATTCTAGACCAATTTCAAGCCCAGGAGATCCACTTTTCCTGGAATGTTCACTTTCCCAGACTCCTGATCCATGTCCTCAGCTTTTATACTGTCTACGAGGTACTAAAATAGAACACAGCCCCACCATTCTAGCGGCTGGGTCTGCAGTTGGTTTGTGAGGATTCTGCCAGAAAGTGCATGCAGCAGAGGAAAGCAGACCTGAGATAAGTGCTTAGAAGTCTATGACTTCACACCCACAACACAGTCATCATCCACCAGCACCATCGCAGTGCAGTCTGAGTGGAGAGTTGAGTCTCTTTGAAAGTCTTTTATTCAGTTGTAAATTACTAAAACCAATTAGAGGTTCCAAGCTCTTCACTCTTCAGAGAAGGTTGATGTCCTTGGAAAAGGCTCTCTCCTTTTGCTCAAGTGGTAAACCAGGTCCTATGTAGAGATGATTTGGTAATACAGAAGGGTGAATGGAATGGATCCCCCTCAAAGCCTCATTTTCTCCCTTGATTCTGCTTCTCTGACAACCTTTAAGAACCTAATCTTAGTCCTTTCTTAAACTTCAGATAATTTCTCTTCACCACTATTTAACTTTGTACCTGAAATAAATTGAAAAAAATGCCAGGGAACAAGTTTCCAAGATCTAAAAATAAAGGGATGAACATGAGTCTAATAAATTAAAGTAATTTAAATAACTCAATGACAATTCATTTGGCTGTATACAGCTTGGCGACTTGTCTTCCAGCTTCAATTCTGCCACTCTGCCTGTCTATAGACAATGTAAGGTACATCGTGAAACATAACCATGTAATTGCCACTTGGAAGTCCTATCTTCAGGGAAAATCCATAGTGATTACAAAATTTAAATGCATTTAAAACTCTTACTCTAAAATTGACTCCTAGTGCAACTGAAAACAAAAACACTGAAACAGAACCCAGGATATAGAAATAGATTTATTTATGTTGATGGATATTTACTTCTAGAAAAAAATGTCAGGCCTTGAAGCTTTAGGGAGTTTGGTTTTATGGGGTTGCAAAAAGAAGTACAGAGTTATGTTACATGACTGTCTGATTTGTTCTTACCATATGCATGATAGCGGCCATGTATATAACTGAGTGACCAACTGTTTGTAAGTGAATGAAATAGCAGGAACTGTAATCATAACTGTTATACAGCAAGCAGCAGAATCCACATATTGGGGCTGGGTGTGGTGTATTCTCTGCTATATTTCCCCCGTCATTTAATTTCTTGAAAAATCTTTTTGCTGGGCATGTTATATGTGCTCTGAGATAAACATGATAAGCCAATTAATTATACAAGGTTCAATTAGAAGCAGTAACATTGGAGTTTTCAGTGATCTTGAATGGGTCCTAACCAAAGGTCCCAAGATTGGAAACACCTACTGTGAGTTTGACATTTTTTCCGTTAGTATTGAGTTTTGCCTTACATCACTTTTATGAAGACATGTGATTTAACACTGCTCTGGGAAAGGAATCAGTTTGACCCTGGAGTGTGTGCACTCCTTAGGCCTCACCAAATATTTTAATATTCTGGAGTAAGGCACAGGGCCTTAGGCACTCAGCAAATATTTTAATATTCTAGAATATGGCACAGGGCCTCACTGGTTGTTTTCTAGTCTCTCAGGGCGATCACTCATAGAGCTAAGGAATAAACCACAGTTCACCAGAGAATGAGGAACAAACAACACGGTATCAAACACATAGGAAACCTGAAGCAATAATTGGGTTAAGATGCCTCAAAGGCACAGAAATCAAGGTGAGCAATACCACTGAGGTGTGGTGCAATCCAGTCAATGGTGTTGTCAGGTTCCAGCAGTGCACAGATTGGCTGAGCATTTGGAGGAACCAGGGAAGAAATTTGCATGCGTCCTTTAGAATGAGCTCCAGAGGAGTTGTCAAATCTTGATAAACTCTACAGCAATTATCTTGGTGGGCTCTCTTTACTTTGGAATGGTGGATCTAAGGCTGAAGTTTTGAACTTTTAAGAGATCTAGTGGTAAGTTTATATACAACTATGTAATATGTGTGTGTGTGCAGAGGTGCCCATAGATATATCTATTTTTTCATTAAATTTATATGGAGCTGGTTACCAGTGGTTGCTATATGGTTATGTTTTTATTTCTTTAACTATTTTGGAGATTTGTGACTTGTTTGCTGGATGTTGTCTCTACCTAGTTATATCTGCTACAAATTTCAATCTGTTTTCACTGCTAATAGTCAAGAGTAGAGTTAGCACAAATAGATACCTGTAACTTGTATAAGGGTTTATTTTTATTTTTTTTGTAAGTGATATAAAAAAATAGAAATCAACAATGGTTATCATAATGCTTCTTGTTGTCTTTTAAAAAGCTGCAGATAGTTTGAGACATTGTAAAAATCAAACAAAACAGAACAGAATAAAACCAATGAAAACAAAACAATGAATGAAATAAATGACTTTTTAAAAATCTGATAGTAAATCCAAAATGGGAAACATAATATATCTTATTATCTTTGAAATAGCTCCTATGCCATCAGATATAATAAAATCAAACAGAACAAAGCATAATGAAACCCAGACAAAATGAAAGAATGAAAATTATATAGGACTTCAGTAAAAGATGATAGGGAATTAACAATGGCTACCACCCTCATAAGGAGATCCCACATAGATGCATAAGTCATCCTTTGAATTGATGATCAGACTACTGGCTTTACACCTGCAAAATCAGAGAAGCACTAAACACTACCAGCATTAAATTGTATATTACCTCAATAGCTATCTTGGCAACCTGTGTTTTTCTGGATCAGCCAGTCACTTATAGCAGGGGGTGAGGCTCGTCTCATTTGCCAGCCTGTGTGTTATAAGAAGCTGGCATCTGACTGTTCCCCAAAAGCCTGCACACGTCACGGATTCTCAGTGAAGGTTTGCATCTTGGTTACTTCTTGTTATCTTCCCCTAGAGTCCACAAATGATGCTAACTCATAGGGAAAAGCTGGCATCTGGCTCTCCCCTCAGTGGCCCATGCATGGTGCCAAGTTTCAGGGAAGGCTTGCTTCTTGGTGACTTCTTGTTCTCTTCTCCTACAAATCACTGAACTGGATTATTCTGATTGTGTGTTTGGCATTGTTGGCTGATAGTGGATCAGATGCTGGCCAGGCATGGGGTGTAATAGTGGCAGTCTAGGTGCTCTCTCATGGCTGCTTTTCATCATGGATTAGATTGTGGTGTTTTGGAACCGAAGTGTTTTTGTTATTTTTCTATCATTGCTAAGACAAAATAGTTTATACCCAAAATTAAGGAAGAAAGTTTTATTTCTTGTAATTTTTGTAGGTTTCAGTCCACACTCAGGTGGCTCTAAGGCAGGGTGGCATGGCTGATGGGCGACCATTCCGGTCAGCTGCAACAGAGTACAAGAGGAAAAAACATAAGGCTTTACTTAGAGTTACTGAAGGGCTATGTTTCTGTCAATTAGATCCCTGGGGGAGACTTAGGCCTCTCATCCTCCGAGCACTAAGGTGCCATCTTTGGAAGATAGTGGAGGTTTATGTTTTCTGGTTCAGGATATTCAATTGGTTTGATAGATTTCCACACAACAGCAGGAAAGAGTAGACCCTTTCATTTTCAGACCAATTGTGGGTCTCCATGAGTTCATTGTGCAGACCATCCTTTGGGAAAGCCTTGAACAAAATAGCATTGTCACAAGTTGACCACTGTATATCTCACCAGTTGGACTGCATTTCTGACAGAGCTACTTTGATCCGTAAATAGAGTGTACTCAGAATCTATCAGGAAGGATATATTATGTCTGGTCAGCTCAAGAACAGCTCATCGGGCACTGCCAGACAGTCATGGTTTGGTGGCAACAGCTTGGTGGACAGGTATGACAAACAGATCAGGGATCCCTGTACAGCATGTGGCACCTCCACAATTAGGTTTCAACATAACAAAAACCTGTCTGTTATCGTGATCAGAAGGACTGTGGATGGTAAAGTGCAAAGTTAAAGGACAGAGGCAGTCTTCAGTGACTGGATTCAAGGGTTTTTTTTTTTTTACCATATTTTGATCAACACAAAACCACTGGTGAGCACCCCATCAGCCACCATAACCAGTGCTTCACTTTTTGGTGCACAGAGGAAGCAGAGTATGGCTTATGCTGCCCTTTCCACTCACTCACATATTCATCAAGCATTCACAGGTTAAATATCCAAATGTCCTTCCATGGAGGGCCCTGAGTAACAGAAGTTGCTCAGGTTCTCCTTCAGCACAAGCTGAGTAAGGATGACACACAGACTAACTTGGGTGCCCCTTGGAAGCCCCTGGAGGTCTTACCATAATCTGGCAAGCAGACCGGTAAGGATACTGCATCCTCCTCCGTATTGGGTCTAATTCGAAATGTTTGAACCAGGAGCCAGGAATCATCACCTCCAAGAAGACTCAGGTAATCTCAATGTGCTCCTTTCAAGTCAGTCCTAGAGAGGACCTTGTTACATCCCCTAAAGACACAACTATTGACCAAAGAGGTCAGCATGCTTGGTCTTCCCAGATGACATACCAGATGCAACACAAACAGAAACATTGAAGCTTCACTCATGATTGGGAGGTAGATTTATTTACATCAGTGAGCACTGTCTTCTAGAAACAATATCCAGTCCTTAAGGGTCAAGGAGGGAGGTTTTCATGTGATTGAAAAGGGGAAAAGCAAAGCTAAATATTTGGCTATCTTTGGTTCTTACAGTATGCATCACAGTGACCAAACATTTCCTAAAAAAAGAAAGTAACACAAACTCTAACAGCAACTGTTACCTTGGTGATTAAGAGAAACTGGAGTGTACTGGATGGGGAAAGCATTTTCTCCTATGATATTACACAGATGGTTTTGGATAAGAGATTCATTACATCACTCAGAAAGTTCTCAAAGAGCTTGAACCTGTATGATTAAATTGTTGGGAACTAAACTTCTCCAGGGATATAAAAGCTGTAACCAGTCATAATTACGGGTTCCTCTATCATGCACAATCTTAGGGAAAAGATAGCTATAGGAGTGTCTGACACTTATCCATGAGAGGTTTATGCATAGGGAGGCTCATGCAGTGATGGTGAGAGATTTACCAGGCCAAGAGTTGTGTGATCTCTTCCACTGTTCGGAGAAATAACTCTGTTCTTGGCTTTTTTCATGAGTTCGAAACTTATATACACTGGGGTTGGGGGTTGCAGAAAATTTAGTTTCCCAAATACCTCCATAGTGCAGAGGTTAGAAATACGATTTCTCCACCTCCCTCAGTGCCATCCCAGGTATAGGCTGTGCCTTAGACCTTTAGTTACAGCCCAGGTTTCACAGACTGGAAAGCTCTAGGACAGAGTTCGTGATGTACCTCTTAGAACTTCCAATGATTCAAGAAGCCTGCTGAGGATCTCTTTACACAGGCTCACCACCACCTCTCTAGGCTGAATGGTCCACACACTGCTGAATATCTCTAGGTGAGAAAGCCACGCTGTGAGATTGACTTGGATCATAGCAGCACCTACTAGTACTGAAAATCACTGAAACAATGATGAGCCCAAAAGTTTCCATTCATAATCAAACTGTGGGCCAAGATATAGATTAAATAAATAGAATCTGGAGGGAAGGATTTTCAAGTTGTTTGTGCTACAGGTAGGGCTGGTCTCATGCTCAACTGAGGTGCTCAGAGTGGACATAATGAGAACGTGTGGCTAGAAGGGATGACAGGTTAGAAACACGGGAAGAAGAAAAACTTACAGTGAGCTAGGTTTAGGGCTGGAGAATCCAAATACATATTCAGAAGTATTTACACTACTCAGAGTGCAAAGAACAAATAGTGTACAGCATAGCTCCTAGCTGACTGGGAGACCTCACTATGACACAGGTGACTGTGATCAAAGCCCTAGGGATGCCTGAATATATTATTTCCCCCAATCCTAAGTAATGAGATTGTTCACTGAAGTTGCTGAAGGAAAACAGAGAATTCAGCAGTGCATAGAGAGTGACTCATTTGAAGAAACAACTCACTAGCAAGGGACATTTCTTTTCAGTATCTAGCAGTTTCATAGCTACTTAGAACTCATGGACCTGAACATGAGTGGTCACTGTTTAGCCCTAAATGTTTGGTCAGTATGGAACTCCTTCACAATCCTCTTTTTGGTTTGAAAAAGTGTAAGCACAATGTGATTTAGATTGCTGCCTTCAGTCCTGTGTCTCACATGCCATGTTATTTACAGATTGGATAATGAGAGATTACACTCTAAAGTGTATATTCTAAAGCCCTGGTTGGAACTGAGAATTTTCTCTTTTCTTTGGGGGTCTGTTCCCAACTCCTAATAAAGATTAGGAAAAGTACTTCTCTATCCCTTTCTTAGAAATTATTTTTTGCTTCTTCATTCCTTCCTTATCTGAATACCATAAGGAAATGTGAAGTGTCTTAAATGGCACACTATCTTCAAAGCAAAAAAGTGACTTTCAGAAATCCCTATGCAAGGCACGTTACTCATGTATTTGTTAAGAAAGTTTTCAGCAACTAATTTCATTCCTGATAATAAAAGCATGTAAGTATTCTTTTGGTACGAGTGATCAAACTCATGACCATGCACTTGCCAGGCAGGCACTTACACCACTGAACTAAATCCCCAGCCCAATCATATAAGTTTTATGTGTCTGTCTAAGCCTTTCCTCTGCCAAAAACACAGGGATAATGAAAGAGGAAAGAGTGAGATGTATCCACTGATTTGTGCCACAGACAGGAAGCTCAAGTGAGGAGGAAACAATCTTTCGACATGTAGTTTAAGCAAATCTACTACAAATTTGCCTCAGGAGAATTTTATTCATGAAACTACTAGGAGTATTACCTTTTCATTGGCAGAGAGAGACCCAGGGAGACAGAGAAAGACAGGGGAGAGAGAGAGACAGACAGACAGAGACAGAGACAGAGACCGAGAGAGATGATAATCACAGTTCAAGGCTTTTCATTTTGCAGCTGTACTTAAAATGATATTGTGGATCACAGCTGCCGTGTTTGATAAAGAGATCTGTAAACTTTATGGTCTTTTTTTTCTAATGGATATAATTTTTTCTATATTATTCAAGTCATTGGTTCTGCGAACATAAAATATATCTTGAATATTTACAATCAAAAGTGAATCAGAGTCTGTTGGAACATAATAAAGGTGGTTGGGAAGAAAAGCAACCCAACCCTGGTTCATTCGGGACAACAAAACAGGGAACAAGAACTAAAACTTTCTCTGCATAATTTATTTTTACCTGTATGGCCAAAGCATCCATCTCCACAAAACATAAGAATTGTTCTATGGATAGAATAACACATTAAAGTTATTATGTAATAAAACTTTAACTCACATTTTTATTGTTTCTAATATCACATTTTTTATTTTATTTTAGCCTTTTAATAAGGTAACTATTAGTCTTACAAAATTGTAACTCTGATGAATTCTATGGTTCAACTATCAAATTGAATAAGCCATTGCTATTGATACTTATGATTTCTGAATTTACTCCACCAAATTCACTTCTGCATGAAAGCACAGCCATTAATGAATTAATGTTCAAAATAATAAATGTAAAAATGATATGTTTTACAATAAATACAGAGAAACTGTTACTGTAGCCTAGGAAAATATTTCTGAACAAATAAAAATCATTCATATACAATAAAGCATAGGAATGTAAACATTCTTTTCAAGACACCCTGTGATATTTCTTTATAGAATCATTATGTAATATTTAATTACTAAACAGTATTAATATTTATTTCTTATTATTGGTCCCTAACCACTTATTTTTATCACCCCTTGTTAGATGTGGAATAGCTTCCCAATTATGTTCATGATGTTTTCAGAGAGTAAACTAAAAAAGTATAATTTTCCAAAATGATGCAAAATACATGGCTCTCGAGAAATTAAGACAGTGTAGTACTCCTCATAACATTACAGCTTTTTGTATTCCTTGCACAGACAGTGAAGTGTCTGGATACGACTGGGTGATGGTTCAGGAGCAGAAAAGGGCTTACCATTGGGTAACCTCCGGTGACTACAGCAGCAACATTCAAGAGGAACCTGTTAGGATTGCTATACAATGTGAAAAAAGTATGAAAAATGGAGGAAAGGGTATAGAAGAAGACAAAGGCGCTGACCAACAGAATGATGGTTTTGGTGGCCCTGGTTTCAGCAGAGTCTCTATGTGCGATGTTGGTCTTGTGAATATGCTGCATTCTCTGCTTGTGTCTGTACAGGATGGAAATCATGGAGCTGCTGGTCCACAGCATGAGATTCACACACAGTGCATCAGGGAGGGACAGCAGAACTGCACACAGGATTGTCCCAGAATTTTTTTGGCGAACAACAACAGAACAGTATCCCAACTCTTTTCTGTAGGTGATGTTTCTGTGGTATGTCTTGTCAGTAACATACATGAGAACAATTGTGTTTAACAGCATGTGGAGAATCCAACAGAGGTTACTGAAGATGCATAAATACTTGGGGGATGTTAGTTTAAACTGTGCCCACTTGGAGTTCCCAGGGCTGATCTTGATCACCTGGAAAACACTCAAGAAGCAGGTGCTGCCAATGGACACACCCCTGCCTACTCTGTGAACATAGAAAACAAGTTTGCATCCGTGGTCACTGAGGAAATCTTTCAGTCCAAATGCTGCCATGGTATCAGGAACCCCTCTAAACAGAATGGCCAAGGAGTTGGCTACAGACAGGTGCTTGAGAATCAGATCTGTGGACCTTAATCTGCACTTAGGGAAATGAAGACAGGAACCCTGGTAAAGAAGAGAGAAATTCCCCAGCATTCCAATGAGTGTCTGAGAGAAATAAACCAATGCCATTTCCAAATTCCTGGAGGCCATTGATCCAGGTCGAGTGTGTGACACTTGACTTCACAGCCACAGCTTCATATATTGGAATGCTCAGAATTGCCTGTTTTTCTATAAGAACTAAAAATCTAGTTCTTTACTCATCAGTGAACACTTGCAGTTATCTATGTGTGTATTTTATTCATTTAAGATGTTTCCAGCAATAAAGGTAAGGACTTAAAATGAGTTGACAGTATAAAAACCCATGTTAGGGAATCTATGCATGTTATTTATTCTGGCAAAGAATAAGGCAGAAATTGTGATTATGCTCATTGTAAAGATGAGCATATTTTCTAAAGAGGAGAGTTGGGTGACATGTCTAGTACCCAACCTACTTAGGTTCACATTTGTATCTGAAAGTCAGCTGTAGTGAATTATGTTTAACCTCACTATTAGTAACATAGTCTGAGACAGTTTTTTTAATTAACGATTCCAATCTACTCAATACTTGAAATCTTGTGTTTGTGTACATGTGGTTTTTAAAATGTATTTGTTTGCAAAGTTTTCCATTGCTCTGCACAGTTTTATTGTACAATTCAATATAAATCACAGGAAACATCAGAGCTTACTATAAAATGTGTGGGTACAGTTTCTAACTTCATGCTACACATACGTGCAATATAGATTAGTATCCTTAGAGGACAACAGAGAATACCATTTTCTTCTAAGTTAGAGAAAAATGTTTAACTACAGTTATCTAATCATATCATGTTGTTTCATATACCTAGGGCCCTTAAATACAAACACATGATAATATAGCCCAAGGAAGAACCAATTTAACATAAAATTTCAAGAATATACTTAACATACTTGAATGCCTGATTTAATAAAGTCACAAAATTATTTGAGAGAAATTTGAAGATACAAAAATGTTTAAAAAATGGAAGCTCTAAAGTGATAAATGTGCATTGTATAAATAGAAATGACAGCGCACACTATACTTATATTAACAAATTAATGTCAGCATAATAGCTGTCTGAAACCTGTGGTTGTTGCTTGAAAAATGCTGTGGTGAAAAGAGAACTTCAAACATCTTCAGCCAGATATTTGTAGCGGAGACACACTCACTGTCTCCACTCCACACCTGCAGCCTCCTCCATGTGGGTCAGTGGAATCAAGGGAGAGGAATCATTTCTCCTTTTGCTGCTGAGATTCACAAGTAACATTTCCATGCTGACTACAGAAGTGCTGATTGTAACCTCAGATATTTTGTGTGCAGATGCATAATAGCCTTGATAATTGAGTCTCTGAGTCCAGTCAGAACACTGTTTTTTTTTAGTTACAATACCTGAAATCCAAGTTTCATTATCACTTGTGATACACATCATCAGTTGGTGTCACTGTGAATTCCCCAACACTCCATTAGGAAAGTGAATTACTGGATTGGGAAAGGATATGAGACTCACCTCTGTTTCTTAGATCATCTCATACTTCAGAACTTCTGTCTCTGCTCTCCTGCTGCCTCCTCCATGTGGGGCAGAGAAATTGACTCAGAGGAATCATTTCTCATCCTGCTGCAGAGATTCACATGTAACACTTCCATGCTGACTACAGAAGTGTTGATCATAAGCTCATATATTTTTTGTGCAGATGCATAAAAACCTTGACAATTGAGCCTCCAATTCTATTTAAGACATTCTTTTATCGAGATACATTTGCTAAAGTCCAGGTTTCATTATCTCCTGTGTTGCATATCACCAATTTATGTCACTGTGCATACCACAACGTTGGATTAGGAAACTCAGTTATTGTATGGTGGAAGTGTGTGAGACTCACCTATGTTTCTTAGGTCTCTGCATGCTTGAGAACTTCTGTTTCCTTCCCACATTTGGCTGGCTCTTGGTCTGTCTCCAACTCAGAAGTACAACTTTTCCCATTGTGTTTAAATATCCACACTGCCTATCTACTTCCTCACCTTCCAGATTCTGCCTCTGATACTTATATAATACACGCTCACCTGCCTCTGTCCAGTTTCCAGGACTCTTGCTGATGTATGATTTCTCGGACACCCAGCATGATTATGGGACAGCTGATCAGGACTGAGTTATGTGTTTGTGAGTCTGTGACCTCATCTCCCCACGGAGCACAATTATCACTCCACCCTCCCCATTACACTACAGTTGTGAAGGAAGCAAATGACTCTGAAACTTCTTTACCACTTGCTAATTACTAATACCCATTACAAATTTCCATTTACTCTCTCCTAAGAGACAGTTGCAAAGTGAGGAAAGTCTCTTTAATCCCATGACCAAAGGAAAGCTAAGACAAATGATAACTCTGATGAAGAGTGCAGGAAATACTGAGATCTGACATGTGGGGTTCTGAAAGCAAAATACCTGTGCTTCACAGAATTCTGGGATACTCTGAGAAGCTCTTAGAGCCCACATTTAATTCTTTCCAAAACTTTAGACTACTGGGCTCCATTATCATTTAATAAATGATCAGAAATATGTTCAGAACCAAAATGCAAAGGGGAATTTCAAGAATATAATGACAGAGATGAAATCTTCCTTATAATTTTTATGATAAATCATTGCAAAAATTGCCACAATTCAATGAAAATTAATGTGACATTTTACCTAGCTTGTGTATTTTCTGACCTGTTGTAAAATGGGCCAATGACCTCCAATAGGGTTTGTCTCTGGGCTGAAGTTTATGGGAGAAGTACAGCATGAGTGGTGCATGGCTAGTAATCTTTGGAGCTACTGCAAGCATTAAAGTCACTGCAGCAGCCACTCACAAGAAGCCTAGCCAACCTGACAATGAGATTGAGTTGTTTGGATATGGGAGCAGCTGGGTGTAGGATTGGCCCCGGGCCACATATCAACTGTGCAAGTTCCATGCTCCATGGTATAAAGAAAGAAACTTTGAGTACAGCCTGGCAAAGCCAGAGTGGGACCTGTTTACAGGGAACTTTTAAGGGTTTACAAGAAAGAGTGAGGAAAATTCTTATTATAGAAAGCTTCCATTGGGTCCCCTTTTATATGTTTATGTGGGTTTGATAAGGAGGATGTGGTGATTGATACATTGTATCAATTTGAAAGTTTAATGAGGTACTCAGCAGGGTTCCAGGGTCCTCACGTTGTAAAATCCTCATTCTGTGCAAGTGGAGGAAAAGGAACATCGTGTGAGTGCTAAACCAACTCTAGGTGTTTGTAGCTTGCTTACAATATAAGGGAGGAATAGAAGCTTGCTCTGTGCCTCCTTTCAGGTAAGCAGCCACAGTGCAAGTGAGCAGTGGGCAAGCCAGGAAGAGAACCAGTCACTGTCTCCTGAGATCCAGCCATGTTGGAACCTAGTGAGCTGAACAAGAAAGCAACATACCATCCTTGTTTGTAAGTGGCTGTGGTGTGAGCAAGCAGTGGACGAGCCAGAAAGTGAACCAGTCAGGGTCTCCTGTGAGCCTACTGGCACACAGGCTGAGAATCAAATATCTCATTCCCCCACACAATTAGCAACTGGGCCAGAGATCTCAGCATTCATTTGTTGGAGGATGACAGTATGCAATAGAGCAAATATGGGGGATTTCATTTTATCTTCTCTTTGAAGGCAAATATTGTTTGCACTGTTTTACTTTGTTCTTATTAATAGTTCTGCTCTATTCAATATTCTGTTTTGATAAGATTTATAATATTCTGTTTTTTGTTTCATTTTGCTATACCTGACTGAATGGAAAGCTACTGTGAAGATAATAAGATATATTGTGGTACCTATTACTGTTATCCATGTATCCTGTTCTGAAGTTATGCACCAATTTGACTGCATTGTCTTGGTTGGCTTTGTTATGTCTTGTTCTGTTGTATTTTACTACCTTCAAAATAAAAAAAAGTCTTGCTTTCCCACACCCAGGTTTGCTCTTATTGCTTTTGCTGCCTTCTGCCAACTTGAAGTGTTGCCCCTGTGCCATGCCACCTCCCTTGGAGCCAACTGATTATGGACTGAAACCTCCACAAACTGAGCTAAATAAACCATTCCAGTTATCATTTTTGGCATTGGGTATTTTGTGTCAGCAGTGAGAGAACATTTAACACAGAAGGGAAAGCTGGGAACCCAGTGATGGAAGGAACCACCCTGAGAGAGGAGAGAAGTTACTACTTTGTGCATGGGATGGGAAATTAGTTGGACACCACAGGGAGTGTGTTTGTGTAGAAAAATACCCAGATAGGTGATATGGAGAAGAGATTTGAACATCTGACTCAGACTATAGCAGCACTTTCTAAGTGTTGAAGGAGTAGGAAAGCATTCCACTTAAAGGATTTATAAGACAAGTTGCAGAGGTGGAGATCATTTACATACTGTATAAGATGGGAATCAGACAGGTGGAAGAGTAAATCACAGGCAAGTGTCCAACGAAAACTGTAGGGATGATCTCTCAGCCTTTGTGGCAGGGAAGACCAGGTCAGCTGTTGGGACTGACAATTGTCAGAGTCTATCCAGTTAAAGAGAGGCTATGAGGAGGGACACAAAAAATGATGAATAAAACATGTTTTGAAAGTCGGATTGAGTAGAGATTAGTAGACAAGAGAATAGAAGATAAATGGGTGTATTGGTTACTACTACAGGATGGATAGGAAGCACTATTTGATTAATATCACAGAGGTGCTGGTGCAATCTGTATGTGCCATTTCTCTTTAAAACAGGGAGAATGGGGGTACTATATCAGAAAATACCCCAGCCAGTATCCTTCAGTTTATGGTAATTACCGTTGCTCAGCTAACCTGCAGGTTACTTCAGTTCTTATTACTAGTTCTTTTACGTCTGTCTCCCAGAAAGGACTGCACAGTAAGATGCATGGCTGTTCACTATGGTGCACACTGCAAGAAACAGTCCTCAATGGGCACACCACTCTGAGACTGTACTTCTGCTTTCAACCCCATTAAAACCTCCCTCTCTTAGCCTTCAGTGCCTTCGTGTGTGAGATCAGTCTGGCTCATTAGTATAAATAACGTGTGCACTAAATTTTAGAATTCAATATTTCTCTATCCTTGTTTCACTTGTGGCTGTTCTCCTTTCTCTTTTCTTTCCTTTTTCTTTTTTTCATTATCCTTCAATATTTCTTCTCTTCCTGTTTTTATTCAGCACTTTTTCCTCTTGTAGACACACACATGCACACAAACACGTGTGCAAACATGATCTGCTCCTTGTTACTCTAGATTTTTCTGTGTGTTTTGATAATATCATTTTTCCTTTCTTCCTCCTATTTTTGTTCCTTCCTGAACCCATGCTTCCAGGATGCTGACTCTCATTTCACTTTGCTCCCTTTCTCTCCAATCTTCCTTCTCTCATCACTCTGCCCACATCTGCTGTCTTCCTCTCTGGCTCTTCCCCAGGTTCCCACACACTCTCAGTATTTTCTGTCTACTTCTCTGCCTCACTTCGTATCAATGTCCTTTGATTTCTCTCTTCTCCCTTTAATCCTTCCTTCTGTTGTGGTCTCCTGATGTACCATTTCTCTTCTTGGTTTTTTCCCAATATCTTTCAAACATCTCTCTGGTTTACATTTTCTCTTATGAGAGATTTCCAAAAAGTACAATCTCAGAATTGGTATAGCAGAAATGTCAACAAAGCTTAGAGTAATGAAAACTGTTTAATTAGATACTTGATAAAAAAAATTAAGATAAGCTCTCTTTGCACCTTATTCAAGTCAGTCATTCTTCAAGGAAAACAATCGCCTGTGAGTCCTTCCTGAGAAATGTAGGATACGCTTGTCCTGTGTTTGTAGATTGTGAGGTAAAATGTAGCCACACAGATTTTCATGCATACATGTAAACACACACATACATGCAGAGGGACAGTGAGGAAGAGATGTTCACAGAGCACATACATAAATAGTCTCCCATGGAAAGATGGTTATGCATGGAGAGCACACAGACAATTTATGCTCAAAGTTGTATTGGTACTCAATAAACAACTCACATTGCTCACATTGTATTACATATGGCCTAATAATGCTTACACTAAAGCTCTAAATACACATCTTCTAAGATGGATGTTAGCTCATCATTCATTATTAATATAAAAGAAACTGAAGTTTTTATTAAGGATTTTGTCATTCACTAATTTTCATTACAACATGTGTAATACAAATTTGCAATGCCAATATATAAAAAACATGAAAGATACACATGAAATAATGATTATACTAAAGCTCTAAATACACATCTTCTAAGATGGATGTTAGCTCATCATTCAATATTAATATAAAAGAAACTGAAGTTTTTATTAAGGATTTTGTCATTCACTAATTTTCATTACAACATGTGTAATACAAATTTGCAATGCCAATATATAAAAAACATGAAAGACCAGATAGAAACTGCTGCTAAAGTATATGGATAGATACACTGACAGAGATATAGATACATGAATATTTTTAAAAACCTAATATAGCTCATAACCAAAATATTTTATAGCAATATACATAGTAATTCACACAGTATGAACATTGTGATATATTTATTATTTCTAATGGTCAAGAGAACTAAAAACTTGAGAAATAATTTATAAGTTTTAAGAACAGTTTAAAAACTCAACAAAGCAAAGTACACAGTTGAATGATAAAGTTAGGGAAGAAATAGTTTTATAAATTAACCCTGTTTTGAGATATCTATAAAGATCTCAATATTAACCTGTGTTATTTCATAGTTCCTTCACAAATTCTTGGGCAATTCCTTTGAGTGAAACCCAAACTTGTCTCAATCTTAGATTTTCATTCTTATATTTCAGATACACTTGCATTGGGAATCCTGATAACTTTCTACCCTTTTCTTGTCATCACACTTCTTGAAAATGAAGTAAAACTCAGAGAACAACCACTGCAGAAAACAGGCCTCTCAAACACAGAGAATGCAGCAGGCTTCTTGTCATAGTCTCTGGGATTTAGAGAGAATGACCAAGGAGTGGACCACAGTTTGATGTGAGAATCAAGTCTGTGGATCTTATGTCATGCCCACTGAAGTACAGAAATATGTCCTGATTTAAGAAAGAAAGATAAATTCTGTGGCTCAAATGATCACCTGAACAATAAAGACTGTACCAAGTTTAATATGCATGAAGGAAGCCAGATAGCACCTCCCATGAATCAACACAAGCCATACTGTGTTTAGGAGAAGCCCACCAAGAAGAAGCAGCCAATTAGCCATTTCAGTAAGTAGTGCAAGCCTCATGGGGCACAGGAAGAGAACGCTAGATAGTGCTTCCTGCAACCTACCAGCACATGGGCTGCCAATCAAGAACTTCACCCTCCCCTGCTAAGCTACTGGCTGGTTTGGGGGATAGGCTGGGTTGGTACTGACTAAGATACAAAAAGCAACTGAATGCTTCTAATGTTTGGCTGACATTGCAGAACTGCAGATGGTGTTCTAAGCACATATTGGACAGATAACAGTATGCAATAGAGCCAATATGGGGCATTTCATTCTGTCTTGTTTTTAAAATCCAATATGGTTCTTGCTGCTTTCCTTTTTCTGATATATTGTTCTCCTTTACTCAATGTTCTCTTTTGCTTGACCTTATTCTGGTTTTTTGTTTGATTGTTCTATGTCTGATGGAATGGACAACTATTGTGAATATAAGATACATTATGGTAGCCATTGTGAGTTTCTATTATCTTTGAAGTTCCGTACCAGTTTCTCTATTTTGTTTTGATTTGGTTTATTGTGTTTTCTTTTGTTGGGTTTTATTATCTTTAAAATAAAAAAATAAAATTCATGGAGACCGTTCTGTCATTTCTCTGTTCAATGTTCCTATTGATAAATGGAGATATTTGTACTGAAACTTGAATTATATTATTTCACATAAAGATACATATGAGAATCTCCCCTTACCATGACTTTCCCCAGCAGCTTATTTCTAAAGCAGGTTTTACTTTATTGAATGAGAGACTAAGTCTCATGTGTTTATCAAACAGTTTTTGCATTATGCAGATTATTGCTATGATCATGTTTCATGGTATAACTACTTCAACACCTTCTATTATATGATTCATAAAATACTTGAGATTTTATAAACTAGATATTTTAGTCTCAGATGCATTCATGATTCACATAAAAAC